>JAPYYW010005062.1:0-12712 GCA_030522545.1 Cremastinae sp. A BG-2022a
TAAAATTTTTCATAAACTTTCTTTACCGTCATATGTACATGTATGTCAATTTTCAGAAGGTTTTACCATGCGGAAGTCGAGATATTTATTGGTAAAAATGACATTTTTTTGCATCCTTCCATAAGAGCGCGTGTTAAATATTGCGATCTTCAACAATAAATATTTCAGCTTCTACGTGGTGAAGCTTTCTAAAATTTTGCACACATTTTTATACAATATCGAAGAAGCTTTTTTTAGTTTTTTTCTTAAGTGAGTATTTTTTTTGTTAATTACATAACAAGCACACGTCACCTTGGATGACCTTGTTTTTCGAGTATGTTGTTCTTTAGCCAATATGCAACAACTTTTCTTAATGAACTTTTACTCGCAAACCACTTTGTCCATGAGAAAAACTGAATCGAAAATTTGTCGTTTTACTGCCATGACCATATTACCGTATATTATATTACCTTAATTTTAGGTTTTAGTTGTAAGCTATGGTCGACTCTCGATTATGGCAACATCGCTACGGGCAACTTCTCGCAAACGGCAACTTTTCGTTCTGTCTAAAGGCAACTTTTTAATCCCTACTATGATCCATGCACTAACTTAGCGCATGCGCGCTAAGGGGGATACGTGCTAAAGTGGGAATAGAGGAGAAGTTGCCCGTAGCAAGTGTTCCGATTCCCGAAGGGTTGCCACAAGCGAGAGTCGACCGTATTTCTCTTTTACTTATTGTATTGCCTATGATAACCCATGACATAATAAACTATATCATATCATATCATATTAACCTCGGCGCTCGGCTCGGGCGGATTTTCTTCGGTGCTGGGCATCGAGGAAGATTCCACAGGTTTTATCTCAGCCGGTGCCTCGACCGGACTCGGAACCGAGAGCATGTCGCCGCTGAGCCTTCGCAAGCGAATAAATTTCTTCGGCGGCGACGACGGAGGATCCGGCGACTTCTTCTTCTCCGGAGACTTCGCCGGCGATCTCGGTGGGGTCTTCACGGTCGACAGCGGGGAATCGACGCGCGTCGAATCGTCCTCGACGACGTCGGTAATCTCTTTGGCGACTTCCTGGTACACGGCTTGTCGTCTGTCCAAAAACTTCTGGATGCTCGATATCGGGATTGCGTTGGGCTTCTTCGGTATAGTCTCCTCGGATGTCTGTTCCTCCTCGGTAAGGTCGGTCTTCTCGGGGATAGAATCGTCGCCCGAAGAGCCGGGGAAGGACTCCTTGCCCTGGAGCTTTGCCGCGAGACGCTGAATCGTCGTCATCATCGGGACGTTCACCGTCGAGCCTATGAATTAATTAATATATTATTATGACTTGGAAATAAACTTTCTTGAGCAAAATTAGAAGAAAATATACAAAAAGATTCGTACATAATTTAAATGTTGAGTGATAATTATACAATAATAATCATATAACTTATCTTATAATTAACTAAACACTGACTTAAGGTGGTTCAGTAGAAACAGAAAAATGAAGTTCGTGCAAGCCTCTATTTTTTTTGATCAACGGAGAGTACGTTTTTTAACAGGTTTAATTGAAAAAGAATATGTTATTTGACCGTGCCACTTACTAGATATAAGCTTTCAAAAATACCTTAAAATGCACATTTTTCATAAATTTCAAGAAATTCACCGCAAGTATTAAGTTTACACAAAATTTAGTCATTTTATTGTAAAATTAAAAATTCTTTTTCAAAGGTTTGTAAAATGTACAATACACTTGCAAAAGATAAAAGCATTTTATCGTACATTTTTTTTGCAATAACGTCAATTTATAACGTCAGCTGTAACTTCCAGTCGTGAGAGATCTTAACGCTGACAAGTGAGTAATTTAAATATGATTCATTTCTGCTAAAAATGTTAACTTTATGTAATTATGATTACGGTCGAGTAAGAGCTCAATAAAAAATATTGAATACAATATATTTTATATCAATAGTAAATGATCTTTTGTTACAATCTTTAAAAAAATAATTTTTTTGGAACTAAGTATCCTATACTTTTTGAAGCATTACGGTAGTTCTATAAAAAATCGTTTTATAAATCTCTAAAATTTGATACACATATGTACGCCATATTAAAGGTTTGTGCAAATTTTCAATCAATTCCTAAGAAAACTATAAAACGATAGAACTACATTAAAGTATTGCGTTCAAAAGTTTCCTTCCCATGTAAACTAAATGTAAAATCATCAGTTGAAATTTTTTTCTATTTACTTTTTAAAAAAACCTAGATAAACCTTCTTTAATGTCGTATAAAGATTAGTGCAAAATTTTATAAAGCTTTACCATCCCCATCTACAAGTCACGATATTCAGTTTTTAACACAGGCTCTTATGGAAAGTTACAAAAAGATATGATTTTTAACAATATATATCTCAACTTCTACATAGAAACCTTTTAAAATTTGAAACACACTTGACCACAATGTTAAAGAACATCTGCAAAGTTTTAAGAAATTCTGTAGAAAATCATTTTCACCACAGAACCACGGTAGAACTACCTTAAGAAGGTTCCATTACGGTTCAGACTACAGTCTGCGAAGTGATGTACTATCGGTACAAAAAAATAAAAATCTACTTCATGTGATATGTTTGACAAGGTCTCGATAGGTATTAATATGTACACCTGAAATTTGAGAAAAAAGCGTCCTGAAAACTGCAGCCAGTTGGACTTTTCGACCTTTTTGTTGATTTTAACTTGTAATATCTCCTCCGAACATTCGTTGACCCTACTTTTTTATGATTGAAATTAAATTAGATTTTTTTAATTAGCTTTTAATACGGAGTTCATCTAATCGCTGAGTATTTTAAATGTAATGTCCAATTGAAAAAGGTAAGATTCCCATAAGGCTAATATTAAATTAGCTGACTTTTGGCATAAAAAATATTTCTTAAAACTTTGTTGACCCATTACGAATTTTTAAGGGAATATAGTTTACTGTACAAACAACAGCATATCCAATTTTCAGATGTTCATCTAACAACTGCTCCCGTAACGGAACCTCCTTAAGATGATGCCGTAGATGTACCACGTGATACGAAACGCGATTCGCTCAAACATGCAAATTATTGATATTTCATCAAAATCCAAAGATCAGCCCATTTTTGCCAGACCAATAATTAAAGAAGTTTGAACCAATCGCGTTTTACAAGTGGCTGGGATCTGCGGCATCGTCTTAAGACATGTTATGATTGTGAAATCAAACTTCCGGTTTTTCTCCCGAACCACCTTAAACACCATAATAGCCATAGTACCTATGCTGAATGTTTCTTCGAGCAGTGAATTAACATCGGCAGGAATTTCGGTGTCGGACTGCTCGGTGCTCGTGTCGGACTCGTAGGCCGGTGGCTGTTCGGGAATGGTCTCGGCATCGCTCTCGTTCTCGTCGTCGTCAGTGTCTTTGCCGACCTCGTCGAGGTCAGCGAGCGGATCCTTCAATTTCTTCTCGCTCTTGTCTGCAGCTTCCTCGCTCTCGTTCCTCGGAATTTCGAAGGACCGCTCGGCAATCTCTTCCGATTCTGTCTTTATCGGATCCTTGGCGCTCTCTTCCGGTTTCTCCGGATTTTCCGACGATGCTATGGACTCTGGAAAGACAACTGGGATGCTCGTCGGCGCTTCCGACGCGGCGTCCTTTCCGGCAACGTTATCCGGCGTCTCCGCGTCGTCCGGACCGCTGGCACTCTCCGACATGATCTTGTCCTTCAGCTTGTCGATTATCGAGAGGTCCCGTCTCTTCTCCGTCAAATTGTTCGCCAGGCCGATGTCCTCGACGATCTCCTGCATCTTCTTCCGTCTCTCGAGCTGGATCTCATCCTCCTTGTTCTCCAGCTCCGGTGGGCAGACGAAGGCGTTCAGATTCCCGGTCGGGACCTCCTGAGACCCCTGAGACGCGTTCTCCTTCTCCTTGTCCGGCTCCCGGAGCTCCAGGGACTCCTCCTTCTTGAGGCCCTCTCCCTCGGGGATCTCGTCGACGAGATCGATGTTGTCGCTCGCTTCGGCGACGATCGTCGTGCTCGGGACCTCGGGATCTCCGAGCACGGTCTCCGTCTCCGTCGAAGAATCCAGCTCGCGCTTGAGCTCCGTCTCCGCGTCCTCCGGGGGGGTTCGATCCTCGACGAGGCACGACATGTCGATCTTCAGTATCTGGGCCTCCGAAGAATCCTCGTGGTACATCTTCACGTGCCTCGTCAGATTCGACTCCTTCAGCTGGACGAAGTTGCACTTGGTGCAGATGTAGCCCCAGAGACGGTCGTCCTGGGGAATCGGGTCCTCGGACATGCCCTGGGGCAGGCTGCTGTTGCTCGCCCGACACGGATTCTTTCGCCGTCGGTAGCAGTGAGTCCTCATCGAGGACTTCACGACGGTCTGGTAGCTGCAGCCCTTACACCGGAACCTGTACTCCCCCGTGTGCGTCGTGCAGTGCTCGTAGAAGGCCTCGAGCGCCGTCGCGGCCGGCCCGCTCGTCCTGAACCCGCAGAAGCGACACTGGAACTCCCGCGTCTCTCGCGACGCGACTTTCCCGTCCTTCTCGTCGTAGACTCCGCTCCGGGCTTCCGCGATCGCCGCCTCGGAGTCCTCGGTCGAAAAGCGCGATATCAGGGTCTCCTTGTCGCCGTGGGTCAGCGTGTAGTGGTGAACGATGTTCTTCCCGTTCCAGTTGCAGAAAAGACAGTTGAACTTGTCCTTCTTCGTCGACCAGACGTAGTCGACGAACTCGTCGACGTTCAGGGGCTTCGTCGAGGCTTCGCCCTCGGACTTCAGCAGGAGCTCCTCCAGGGATTTCTTGTCCTCGATCGAACTCGTGTCTGCGGTGGTGACCGACGAGATGCTCTTCACGGGACTCACGGGCTCGGTTTTGCTCACGACGAGCTCGCTCGAGGATTTCACGGGCGAGAGGACTTCCTTCTTCGTCCGTGGGCTCGTATTCACCTCGACTTTCGCCTCGTGGACCTCGATCGTCGATTCCAGATGTCCGGGTATGTTCAGGGAGGACGCCAGCTCGGGAGAGGACGTCACGGCCAGGGAAGACGGCTTTCTCTTCTTCTTCTTCAGGACGCCCATCGCCCAGGAGCCCTTCTTCGTCTTCTTCCTCCTGCGTCCCGCCGCCTTGGGGTCCGAGGCTGGCGCCGGGTCGTTCTCGTTGTCCGCGTCGTCGTCGAAGCTCTTGCCCTTCGGGTCTGCCAGGCCCGTGAGAAGATCGCTCATCAGCTCTTCGTTCGTGTCCTGCTTCAGGGTTCCCTTTTTGCCCCGCGTCAGGCTGCTCGCCCTCGACAGGTCCGATGCTATGCTCTCGACCTCGTCTGCGGACGCGACGGGTTCCGTCTTTTCGACTCTACCGCTGCGTTTCGCCTTCCCGGACTTCTTCTTCCTGACGCCCGGGCGCGACTCCGAGTGCAGCGAGATGTCGACCGCGGCGGTCAGCTCGGAGACGTCGATCCCGAAGCTCTCGTCCGACGAGCTGTCGAATATCGTCTTCGAGGAGTCGGCCCTGTCGAGGCTCTTCTCGCTTCTTCGCGTGACCCTCGTCGGCTCCCGGAGAACGACCCTCTCGCTGCGTCGCAGGGAGCGCGAGCACTTGTCCTCCTTGCCCTTCGCGCTCTCGTCCAGGCTCTTCTCCGCGTCGTTGAGGCCACTCATCTCCGTCCTCACAGAATCCTCGGTCTCGCTGTCGGAGCTCACGATCTCCTGCGCCGATTTTCGCAACTTCGGACGAGCGTTCCTCCGCTTTCGGACCCTCGGCCTGGCTCCCTTGGAGCTCCCGTCCTCCGGGTTCGACTCGTTTCGCGCCTCCTCGCGCTCCAGCACGACCATCGGGTTCTTCCTGGCCTGGTTCTCCATCGCTGTGCTCGCCATGTGCTCCTGGGCCTCCTTGACGAGCCTGCACATCCGGTGGCCGGTCGCCGATACGACGCCCTCGCTGATGAACATCTCGCGGATGTCCTCCTGGAGCATCTCCAGCGAATTCCTACGTCGTGGCTTCGGCTTCGTCGGCTTCTGGGCTTCCGACTTTTCTCCGGGCTGCTGCTCGCTCTCGGTCTCCACCTCGTCGATAGTTTCCTTCTCGGACGTTCCTGGCTTCGTCTTCTTCTCCGATTTCTTCTTTCTCGTCGCCTTCTTCGTCGCTTCCCTGGATACGTCGTCCGATTCCACGGATCTGCCTTCCCCCTTCTTTTTCCTCCCCGTCGTCGTCCTTTCCACCTCGTCGCTCTTTTCGCGAGGATCCGCCTTGCCCAGACGCTCCGCCAGGCACTCCTCTTCCGAACTGTCGGACACGATGGCCCTGCGCTTTTTCTTGCTTCCGGTTACTACTCTTTTGCTCTCGCTCGGCTCCCTCTCCGAGCTGTCCGAGTCGGAGTCAATAATGGTCAGGATTTTCTTGAACTTCTTTCCCTGGAAAGCTTCGCCGAACTTCTGCATCAGTTTGTTCTTGAAGAGCTCCTTGACCTCGCCGGACTCCAAGGACTTCCGGATGAGAGCCTGAATTAGTTCCTGGGTTACTTCTTCCTTGAGCTTCGGCGCTTCGGCTTCCTTGGCGACCGAGTCCGCGCTGTCGTTGCTCTTCGTCGACGTGTCGACGGTTTGCTCGGACTCTGGAAGCTTTCCAGACTTTTTCTGGGCCCTGGGATGCCCCGAGGCATCCTTTTTCGAGAACTCGGGATTCTCGATGATCTGAGGATCGTCGGACGACTCCCCGGTCGTGCTCGTAACCTCAGACTTTTTGTCGTCCTCTTTCTGGCTTGGTCGAGAAACCTCGGGCGTCTCGCAGCTCTTCTCAGGCTCCGTTATCTCGTCCGGCGCGTCCCAGTTCTCCTCGGCCGTGTTCTCAACAACCTTCGGCGGGGGTTTTCGTATCTTCGGAATCTTGAATCTCTGGAGCCCGTAACCCTTGCCGGTTTTCGCCGTGGTGTCGATCACGCCGTAGAGACTCTCCAGAGGCGACTGCATGACGTCGGCCTGACTCTTGTCCCCGGTCGCCTTGGGATCGTTGTCCTTGTCGATCTTCTTCTCGTTCTTCTGCTGCTCCCTTCGCTTCTTCTCGTCCCTCTTCCTCGCTTTCTCGCGCTCGAGTTCCTTCTCCTTCGCGGCCGCGAGTCTGGCCCGATCCGGAGGCTCGTTCGCCTTTTTCCCAGGATTCCGGTCATTCGGGACCTCCCTGGGCTTCGCAGGCGCGGCCGCGGGTTGTTCCTTCGAAAACCGAGGATGCTCCCTCCTCTGCGTCGCCATCGGCGCAGCATTTGTATTTTGCGCGCTCGTCGAATTTTCCGCCGAGCGGATACGCGGATCCCGGGTGTCCCGAGGATCGCGGTTGTACGGAGGATTCCGCGAGGGATCCGGACCTCTGGGCCTCTCGTTGAAATTCCTGTTACCGGACTGGTTACCGGGCGGCGTCATCAACGGTGGAGGAACGGTCGGGGCTCCAGCATTTCCGGTTGGTCTTCCCGGCGCTCTGTTCCACTGGGCCTGGGACGCTGGCTGTGGTCCCTGCGGTCTTTGATACTGAACGCCGTCTCCGGGACGACCAGTCGGCTCCCAAGATTGTCTGGAATGTTGGAAATCTTGTGGTCTATCAAATTGCTGAACGTTGGAACGATTCTCCGGTGGAAATTGATGATACTGCGGCGGCATCTGTGGTGCCATCTGAGGCATCGGTGGTGCCATCTGCGGCATCGGTGGCGCCATCTGCGGCATCTGTGGCGCCATCTGTGGATTCATTTGAGTATTCATCTGGTAACCCGGCTGCATATGCGTCGGCATCGCGTTCGGATGTTGCTGGGGTCCGATATTCGGATTCTGCATGTCCTCGCGAAAGCCCATCTCTTGAGGACCAAGCATCGGCCGGCCACAGGAGTTCGGAGGTCCCTGATACTGGGATGGCCTCATGTGACCGGGCTCCGGCATCATGTGAGTCTCCATCGGCAAGTTCGGGCCAGCGGGCATCCACCTGTCCGGACGTTGCTGCTGCTGCTGGGGATAAATGTTCGGTCCCTGACCCTGGGAATAATTCATGCCCTGAGCCCACTGGTTCTGGTTGCACGGCTCCCCTCTGCCGGGGGAATGATGCATCATTCCTCGGTTGCCCTGCAGCATCTCTCGCTCGATCTCGCGCTCCCTCTGGAGGTCTCGTTCCCGCTCGCGCTGCAGTTCCCGCTCTCGCTCTCTCTGGATTTCCCGTTCGCGCTCCCGCTGCTTCTCTTGCTCACGCTCGCGCTCCCGGTCTCTCTCCCGCTGGAGTATGTTCTTGTAGAACTCGACGCTCTTGTCTCTCCTGGGATCTAGCTCGGTGTAGGACGAGCCGTTGCCGGCGTAAGGTCGTCGATGATACAGCGCCGAAGCTTGCTCGGCGTTGCTCTTGGGATCCGTCTCCGGGTTCCTCGAGAAGGCACTGTTCGCGCCCGAGTCCTGGCCGGGCTTGTGGGACTGGCGCGTCGGCGACGGAGGTCGGTTCCGGGGATCCGTCGGCCTCTCGCTGCCGGAGGAGCAAGCGGTGGCTCTCGGGTCGGCGTGCTTCGTCGAAGTCTTGGACGGGCTCGTGAAAATCCTCCGGTTGGCCTGATGGCTCTTGCCGTTGAGCTTGTCGCTCTCGTCCCAACGCCTCTCGATCTCCGCGTCCGCGCCGCTCTTCCCAGGCCTCTCGTCCCTCTTCCCGGACGTCTCCGCTTTCCCCTCCGGCCTTTTCTCGGCCCTCTTGGCCTCCTCCTCGTCGCTTCTCCTCGCGTCCTCCTTCCGCGATTCCGATCGCTTCCCGTCGGCGTCCTGCAGCAGCTCGGCGAGGTCCTCGATCGTCAACGGCGGCATCGTCAGCACGGGCGGCGGCGATGTCAGCAAGGTCGAGGCGAGCTTCGGGATCGGCGGCAAATCCTTCGACTTCGGCGAGCCCTTGACCGTCCTCGCGTGAGATTCCGGCTCCGGGGAGAGCAGCCGAGGCTCCGTCTCGCCCTCCGTCTCGGAGATCTTTTTCTCCAGGACGAGAACCGGCTTCCTGAGGACACCGCCGGAGCCCTTCGACGGCGGCAGTGCCGTCGGTATGTGTCTTATTACTCGACTCCTCGGACTCGTGTTCCTGGAGTCCGGCTGCCACGCGCTCTGTCCACCCCTCCCCGGCACTATCCCGTCAGGGTACGTCCAGGTCGGTATCCTCTGGGAAGGCGGATCAGGATCGACCTTTCTCAACGGATTCGGCTCCTTCCGCTCCGTAGGAATGATTATCGGCTTCGCGTTTATGAACGGGATCATTTCGCAGGCGTCGGGACTCGCCGGTCTGTCGTTCGTCGTCGAGAAACCGTCGTTCCGCTCGGTCGGTATAATTATCGGTTTAACGACACTCTGCTCGACGGCCTGGTCCGGACTCGCCGGTGGACTCGGACTCGCCGGCGTCTCGTCGTCCTCCATCTTTTTAATAAACTTTATTCTACTCTTCATGTCGATTTCCTTAGCCTCGTCGTCAGTTGGGGTCTCCTCTTTCTTTGGTTCTAAAAGCCTAAAACAGCGTTATTTACTAAATTCTAATTTTATTCTTAAGGACTATCACGTGACTTCTTACCGGTACTCACTTTTGGGAATCTGATTTCACGTCATCGGCATTCTTATTGTTCTGTAATTTCGGGATCGTCGAGTTGCCCTGCAATTCGTCGTACATACTCATTACCGAATGCATACTCTTTTTGACGCAAAAAATGTTGGAGTATTTTTATTTAAGGTAGTACATCTATGACAGTTACATTAAACATTATTAACATAGTTTTTATCAATACCATGTGGTTTTACAGCTTTGATTCATTAGAAAAAGTTGTTACTAATTGAATCAAGGACAACATGTTTTTAATTCAAGGTCATCCAAGGTGATCCTTACTTCATACGTATATATAATTTTTTTAAAAAATGTATTTAGGATTTTTTTTTAACTAATTGAAGTTTTTTTGAAGTATTATAAAAAGCTGTAACAAATTTCAAAAAGTTCTACTTCTTAAAAGTCAAGATATCAAGACTTGAAGATTGCAATATTTAACACATGCTCTTATGAGAGAGTAGAAAAATTGGTGATTTTCGATAGCGAATATCTCGAATTCTATGCAGAGAAACGTCTCAAATTTTAACACACATGCATATGGCATCGAAGATAGTGTATGCAAAATTTTAACAAATTCCTAAAAAGATCGTTTCGTGGATGTACTACCTTAAGACGATATTTAAGGATGTATGGGGGGATCCTAGCAAAAAGGATATTCTTGATACCTGACAGGCAAACTGGGTAAAAAGTACCCACTCCAAATTTCTTTATTATTATCCAAACTTTTTTCCACTTCAATATTATTTTTATCTACTTTCATTTAAATTAATCACTTCAATAATATAGTTACCTTACGCATAATTGTTTAAACTTTAAATAAATAAAAAAAAATTTCTAGCTTCATTATAAGTCGAGATATTTGAATTTACATAGTACTGGGTACTTTTTACCCTTATTACCTGGAGAGGAATACTGTTTACATGTTTGCCTGTCAGGAGTTAAGGTAGTTCAATGATTATTGGTCGTCCAAGATTTCACGATGAAAATTGGTGTAAGGTAAACGTTCCAATAGTTGGGCAGCTAAAGATTTTCACACTTTATCTTTGCTTAAAAAATATTCAAACAAAAAAATCTGCTTCAAATTCACATCTAAATTATTGTCTGATATTTTAGTAATCCAAAATTCATTTTATGTATTAATTTTAGATAATATTTCTAGTAAATAAATACTTGAACATTTGAATATGTAGAATGTCCCAATAGTTGGACAGAAAATCGACCCTGTCTCGAACACGTTGAGCAAGTTTGTTCCAATAAATTAACGCTATGAAAAATAAACTTCATTGTAGATGAAAAATAATCTATACGATTTTATTGAGAAAACAATAATTCAAATATTGAAAATAATATAGCAAAAATTGTCCAACTATTGGGACGTTTATCTTATGTTGAGATTAATATATGACTTGACTTGTGTCCAAATTTTTATATCATTCACCTTCTATAAAACAAAATATTCATTCTTAAAAATCGAAAATTTTCAATAACTCTCATAAGCCTAATGTTAAAAGATGCGATTTTCGAAGATAAATGTCTCGATTTCCAGACTATGAAGCATTTTCAAATTTTTCAAACCTTCTCTTACATCATCAAAGAACATTAATACAAATTTTCAACGAATTATCTTGGGAAAAAAATTAGTTAATAAGTTTCCCTCAACGATACAAGCTTAACCGAAAAGTCTGAACGCGTCAGTCATCGTACTACCTTAAATTCGTAAAACAAAAACTTTGGCTTTTGCTAAAACGTTGTCAATTTTTTGAGTCTTAATTTGACTATAAATTGAGCATATTTTTATAATAATTTAAACATTTTTTATTGTTTAAACAATGAAAAAACAAAAATTCAGGTAAAATGTTTTGAAATTACTGATGTCTGTACAAAATAAACACTGCTACGTATATATTTAAAAAAGATTCAGAAGAATTTCATATCCTTAAAATTGTGTTCAGTGCAATTTTACAAATTCTCCATAGAAGCAATGGTAAATCTCAGCAACTTTGGAATTTGATAACTCTTGAACCACTTACGAAAACAAATTTTTATTTGCATCGAAATTTTTTATATTTTTTTTAGAACAAAATACCAAAAATCTATCAAATTTTCATATTTTCAAGATATCGCTCTTGCATCCTTAAGGAATTTCGATACAGCTCGTCCAAATAAATGACGTTTTACATGTTAAAAGAGTAGAAAATCGAATTTTTTTTAGGTCGTGCTGATATAAGTATTATAATAGATAAAAATCTTTTGAAAATATATATTATTGTGGTTAATAAATTCTACAGAAAAAAAAATGTATATAAGGTAATCGATCATTTGAATAAGTAATTTAATTTCTGAATTTCAACGTGAAATCCTATAGTGGAATGTTGATCGCACGCGTCCTTCGATACACGTAGACCCATACTTAATATTATTTTTAATTCGCCGGTTCCGTGAATCCGTGCATGATCGGGATTAGGATAGCACAGGTTCGAAGCACAAAGACTCGCGTATTCGCAAACTTTTGATTTTACTTTTATTAAAATTGCGCGGGCGTTGATCACACGGTATCAATACGTGAATTAATAAAGAATACTTTTTGTCAAGCGACAATGCCGAGCGGCTACTCAAATTACAATAGAGTTACTTCTTGTATTCTGTTCAAAAGAAGACTAACTTTTCACACGCTCGATACGCGGATTACCAAAATTTTGCCGGAGACGAAGATGAGCGGGGAACCGCACACACATGCAGCGCGAGCGGCTATTCAGTGCAGAAGACGTCCTAACGCTAGGAGCCCTTTGTTTACATTTGGTGCGCAAGACCGAAATGCGAGAAATAAGAGAACTGAAAATTTAACATGGCGTTCGAAATATTACGCGCGATATTAAATTATATTCATCATTTTCTAGTAAATTCTGAACAAATATACAACATATATCTTGAATAGAATAGAAAAAGTAAGTGACGATTAAATAGCTATGAAAAGTTTTGATAAACTTTTTAGTTAATTATCAATCACTACGTTTACGCAATGAGCAGTTTACTTTAAGTGAGTTTATGCGATGATTTTTGCCACGATATAATATTCGTTGATAATTTTCAGCATAGTTTGTACTTTTTGATACGACCAATTAACTCTATTTTTTAAGAGAAAGACT
>JAPYYW010005068.1:0-11071 GCA_030522545.1 Cremastinae sp. A BG-2022a
GGTTCAATTGTTCGAAAAATACGTAGACGAAAATTCTAAAAAAAATTGTATTCACGTATTTCATATGGAAGAATATTCTCTCCAAATTTGAACGAATTTCCATCATTTCGTTTTATGTAGCCAACCTCCTTAATTTCGTTGATCTTCGCATCACTTCAATTTTCGCGCAAAGTGCAATCGTCTCTGCTGAAACTCCTCTCTATGCACCTAACGGCGTGGATAGGGGTTGAAACACACCCTGTATAGTGTATAAATTATACAAAAACGAGGTTTGAGAGTTGGAATTTCACTATATATAACTTTATTCAATTTGTATTGTTTTGTTTCTTTCTGTATTTATTTTCGTATATTATTATGATATCAAACAAAAGAAATACCAAATTTTTAGAACTTTTTCTGGATACTTGTTAACGCTCCTTTTTTCAATCCCATATAGAGAACCTTAACAAATATATTTGTCGGTCTGCATTTTGTATATACATGTCAATTTTTGAAACATTTACCTTCCATATTGTGCGGCAAGGTCTAGGGCAGATTCGCCGCGACTGTTGCGTATACTGGGATCGCATCCGTATTGCAACAGCTGGGCGACCACTTCCGTGTGACCATATTGAGCAGCGCAGTGCAACGCAGTCTCGTTGTCTTTAGTCTGGATTGAAAAATAAAAATACGTATTTTTCACAAAATGAAAAAAAAAAACAGTAAGTAGTTTTGAAATTTCTCTGCGAAACATGAATGTGTAGTTCCATAAGGTGTTTATATTCAATAGAAAAAACTACTTTTCTTAATGGATAATTAATATTCACAAAAGGTTACAAATTTAAAAAAATATTACGAATAAGCATAAAATAAACATAATTTTGATGTTCAACCTTCAGGGTACATACTATTAAAAGTCACTCTCTATATAAATACAACAGTTAGCACAACTCGACAAACTTGACTGACTGTACATTAGGCTGTATATCATCAATTGAAACTTTTTTGTTTTTAAATAAATCAATCGAAATTTTTTTCTGGAATGCGATGGTTTAAAAATTCTATAGTTTCATCGTTTTCTTGGGAATTCGTTAAAAATTTTCATAAATCTTCTTTGATATAACTTGCATATGTGTATCAAATTTTAGGAGGATTCACCTCATAGAAATCAAGATATTTATTTTAAAAAATGCCAATTTTTGATACTCTCTTATAAAAGCTTGTGTTAAATTTTGCGATTTTCAATCGTGAATATCTTCAATTCTACATAGTGAATCTTCTTAAAATTTAGCATAGTTCATTATTGTACTTGAAAGAAGCATTTTTAAGTTTGAGGCAGTTCTATAGTTTTATCAATTATTTAAGATTTTGTTGAAAATTAGTACAGTCATTCTTTGATATGTTACGCATATGCGTGCAAATTTTTAAGAAATTTCACCACGTAGAAATTGAGATATTTAGTGTTAAAAATCCCAATTTTCAGTGCTTTCCCATAAGAGCCCGTGTTAAATATTGCAATTTTCAATCCTAAATATGTTGAAATCTAGATAGTGAACCTTCTTAAAATTTAGCATAGCTCTTTATTGTACTTCAACGAAGTTTCTTTTAGATTAAAAATCCTAAGATTATGATTTTTAAAATTTTATACATACGTAGAAAGTGCAAATCATCTTGGATGACCTTGAATTTTGAGTATGTTGTTCTTGAAACAATTTACAATAACTTCTCTTAATAAACTTAAGCTCAAAAACTACATGGTATAGAGATAAACTGAAATAAAAACTTTTTATTTGACTGTATCTATAGAACTACTTTAATGAAATTTTAATATTTTTTTATTTTAAAAAGTTAGTGCTTAGTTTCCGACTTGACTCCAGAGAAAGGTTACTTTGTCTCCTCGAGACCTAATTAAAGGTCTCAGGTTAATTTCGGTAGATACTAGGAAAAATTGATTGCAGCCAAATTGAATCTTGTGAAACTGTGCGATATTTATTGAAAAATAGTGGATTGTATTTTGTAAAAAAAAAATAAATTGCGATGACGTAGATTTGTTTTGATAGAAGATACGTGGCGCGGTAAGTCTTGATGATTAACCCATTGTTAAACAAGATAACAGATTGTTTTTAAAATAATTCCACTTGATGATATTTTCATTGACCTTATATATATATGCGCAAGATGAAAGCGCGCTAGTGAAGATACTATCTTAATTTTTCATACTTATACTATCTCTGTTTTGAAAAAACTATGTTTTTTTCCTGTGCGTTGAATCGTATTATAATATACTCTAAGAGTATATATTTGTTGAAAACTTGAATTATTTTTTTTTTAATACAGTAATCAAGATATTATATTTTATGACCTTGAAGAAGTTCCTACTTTTCTTCCAAATTAAGGCTTTATTTACAGAATGTGGTAAAAAATTATGTCAATCAAACTATTGTTCATCATTAGCCACTACTTTCTCCCATCTTTCCGGCAGCATATGAATTTCACTTCGGAAAAACAACATAACTTTTAAGGCTATTCAAGACTCGACCGATTTTTTCATGTCTTTGTAATTATGAAGGCGCTTCTTAACCAGACCATGTACCATCGAACGGAATGGATGATAATCCGATGGGGCTATGTTTGGTGAATACGGCGGTTGGGATAATACTTCCCATTGCAGCGATTCTAACTATTTTTCTCTGATTTTGCAATATATGGCCGAGCATTGTCACGAAGCAAAATTAATTAGCCATGTCTCTGCTTGTATAGCTGCTATTTTTCCTTGAGGAATCGGCTCAAACGCATTAATTGCAATCGATAGCGATATCCCATGATAGTTTCCATCAATTTCAGTAACTCATAATAAATAAAACCTTGCCGATCTTACCAAATGCCAATACATGGCCGGGCTTACCCAACGATTTTTGACACGTAGGATTATTATACTGTATCTACTTTTCGTCGCCAGGCAAGATACAATGCAAAAAACCTTCCTTTACTTCCGTTGAAGCAGAAGTTTGGACGTAAGAAAACGCCGTTTGATGACTCTCGGCCTTAATTATATGACACCCAACTGGCTTACTTCTGAATCATTCTTAATGCTTTTAAGCTGTTATATCATCCACTTACAATAATTCTGTAAGCTAGGCTAGCGTCTGACACAAGTCATCGAGAAGTAATTTTTTGAATTCCTCGTCTTCAATCTTTTTCAGCACGTCAGAACGTTCTTTGTCTTCAAATCGAAAACCATTATTTTTAAAGCGTCGAAACCAAACTCTGTAAGTTATTTCTGATGGAAAATGTTAACTGTAAGTCTCAACAAAGATTATGTGTACTTTAATTACAGATTTCTTTTGAATAAAAGTATGTAATAAAATTCCTCGTAAATACTTTTTATTTGGCACAACACTCCACATTTTAAATATTAAGAAAGAAAGCTTTGTTTACTCTGTGGCGAACTAACACATTCTGGGTATAAAATTGTAGTCAAGGTCTAGAAGAAGACGCATTACCACCTGACTTTATATCAACTTAGTTCTAGTAATGTCAATTTTTAGACAACAGCAGGAACTTATTCAAGGTATTAAGAAATAATTTAATATTAGAAAAAAATATTTGTATATAGTAATGAAGCCATAGTAATATACATAGATAACACTATTTGTCTTGTATGTGACGGAGAGTGATCGCCAAATCTTTTTAGATGGCACACAACTACGGAAGAAATATCTTAATGAATAATTTAATTTGAAACAACCGATCGAACTAGCATGATACTAAAAGTAACATTCGAAAAATGTGTAAAAATACGTACGGCGAGGTTAACGTTTGGCACAGAAGGTCCCTGACTGAGGATCAGTCTCACGATTTCAGCATCGCCTGCCCAAGCTGCTAAATGGAGAGGCGACGATCCTTTTGCGTCGACGACGTTCGTCGAGGCTTCGTATTGCAAAAGCAATTTTACGATATCCCTGATGCATAATTAAAATTATTAATAAGTAAATAAACTCGTTACAGACGTTTTTTCAAAGAATTCTTCAATTACCTGTGACCGTTCAAAGCCGCATGATGAAGCGATGAGTAACCGCTTGCGTCCTGCACGTTAGCTCCTGGTCCCCGTCGCAAACTGTGCAAAATTCAATTTATTATTAATTTTTAACGCAAATTTATGTAATACTCTTTATATGGTACAGTAAAATAACGGCAAAAAAGTATTTAAAAGTTTGTCCAAACGTTTCGAACCCGGACTTCACTTTAAGGAGGTATTATCGTATCATATAGTATCGCGCATTCGTCTTACGTGTAAAGTAAAGGCAAAAATCATCAATTAAAATTATTTCCAAGTTAATGTGACGAAAATTAATATTTAAGTTCTTTAATGTCATATTAAAATGTGTTTCAAATTTTAGGAAGCTTTACCGTGCAGATGTTCAGTTATTCATTGTGTAAAATCACAACTTTTAACACGGGGTCTTATTTAAGTCACAAAAAAATTCGATTTTCAACGATAAATATCTCGATTTGCAGACGGTCGAAGTTATTGAAATTTCGACACAAGTTAGATATCACATTAATCTCAATGTGTGCCAAATTTTAGCGAAAAAAGTTGAAAAATAATGTTCACATGAGAAACGATAATACTTCTTTAAATATCTGGAGAAAAAATTTACTATAAATTGGACTTATCTTTTTTAATATCATGTTAAAATATATACAAAATTTAAAGACGCCCTGACATGGAGAACAATTTACATATTAAAATTGAAATGTAAACGAAAACCGAATGTCATGGTAAACTTATGGTAAATGGGCACGAATATGAATATGACAGTTGGAGCTCGAGCCAGAGGCGAGCATTACAATCACACAAGTGTGACTATCTAGAAGTGAAGATAATTAGAGTTGAAGATCGCAATGTTTAACACGTGCTCTTATAGGAGAGTAAAAGAATGTGATTTTAAACAAAAGAGTTCTATGTAGAGCCTTTTAAAATTTTATACATATATGCACATTAGGGTGGGTCAAAAAAGGTAACTTTTATTTTCTTAAAAGTCACAGATATTCTTGTTTCTGGACACCTAAAACGAACTTCCATCATTGATGGGAATAACTCCCGCATCACAATTTTCGATTGTTTATCAGTCTCTTTCGGAAATACTCGTAACTTGGTGAATAATGAACTTAGAGGCATTCGTAAACTTAATTTTTGTAGGAAATTGAACGCTCCACAAAAAAGTTCACCTGGGATTTTTTTGTGAATCTCACCAATTCAATAATATTTGAGCTCAAGGTTTGATAAATTTTGAAAAAAAATTGTAAAAAATCATCATTTTATAACTCATTAAAAAATAAATATAATAAAGTGTGCAATACATAATTTTGTAGGAAATTGAACGCTCTATAAAAAAAATTCAAGTGAAAATCTGTCGTTAATCTCACCATTTCAAAGATATTTGAGGTTAAAGTTAAAAAAAAATTGAAAAAATCATTATTTTTGCATCATAAATTACTAAGTAGTAAGCAAAATAAAATAGGCAATACATTGTTTTGTAGGAAATTAACTGAGCTTCAAAAATAATCTCTTGTATTTAGACGATTAGATAAAGTGTTAAGAAGATATTCGGATCTAAAGTTGAATGTTTTAAAATTTCAGGAAAATGCATTAAAACCGGTTAACATTGAACTTTAGATACAAATATCTTTTTAACAATTCATCTAATCGACTAAACACAACAAACCATTTTTGAAGATCTGTTACTTTCTTACAAAACAATGTATTGCCCATTTTATTCTGCCTACTTAGTGGTTTGTGATGCAAAAATAATGATTTTTTCAATTTTTTTAACTTTAACCTAAATTATCTTTGAAATGGTGAAATTAACGAAAAATTTACAAGAGAACTTTTTTGTAGAGCGTTCAATTTCCTACGAAAATATAGCTTAATAATGTCTCTAAGTTCAATATTCAATGTTCAACATGATTTCCTACAAACCTCTACATTGCGCTTTTAATTATATTTATTTGTCATTGAGTTATAAAATGATAACGAAAATTTTTTTTTTCAAAATTTGTCAAACTTTGAGCTCAAAAATCTTGGAAATGGTGAGATTAACGAAAAATTTACAAGAGAACTTTTTTGTAAAGCGTTCAATTTCCTACGAAAATATAGCTTAATAATGTCTCTAAGTTCAATATTCAATATTCAACACGAGTATTTCCGAAAGAAACTGATAAAAAATCGCGGTGCGGGAATTGTTCCCATCAAAATAATGAGTTAAAACTTGGTGAAAGTTTGTTTTAGATGTCCAGAAACAAGAATGTCCGTGGTTTTTAAGAAAATAAAAAAGTCACTTTTTTACCCAACCTAATGCACATGATATAAAAAATAGTTTTGTTTAAAATTTTGACAATATCTTTTTAAAAATCGTTTTGTAACTGAACTACCTTAAGTGCAAATTTGAATGAAATTATGTCTCAAGTCGATTTTACGATTGTACTACAAAATATGTGTTGTTAAAAATACAACTTGTAAAGTGAAAGGGTCTCCAAGAGAATAGTTGTAACGAATAAAAGTCCCTACGAAGAAAGAAAGATAATTCGCCCATTAAGCAAATTTAAATTTATTGCAAAAGAGCTGGGAGATCAGTAAGCAGGACGATGAATTTTTTGACCCCGGGAATGCTCGAAACTTCAATTGATTCTCACGATCTGGTGCTTTCTGCTTTATATAAATGATCTTAAAGGTACGATTCTCCACAAGCAGCTTCGCAATGATGTCCATCTGCCGGGATAAGAGAGAGAAAGAGAGACAAAGAGAAAGTGGAAGCTTCATTTCCGCAATCAAGAATTCATGTTGACTCATGGTAAGTAATATCTTAGTGTGCGACAAGTTTCTCGCGGTCTCAGCTCCAAACTAGGAAACTCCGCCTGAATATATACATTTAAATAAATGTGTATATGCGTGTATAAGTTTGTATAAATTATTGAGTAGCAGAGTTTATGATTAAGCCAGCTGAGACTCATGCTGCCAGCGACAGCATGGGACCCGCTGCCCCGTACAACTCCGACAATTCAAACGACTTCTTTGCCTCACCTTAAGCCTCAAATTAAATACTCGGAAATAATCAAAACTTATTTTATTGTCCTTAATCTTGTTCGCGTTAAATTTTAACGTTTAATCATTTGTGCGCTCAAATTTTACTTGAAATTTTTCATTCTGACTTCAAGATTCCAAATTTTACGTGATTATAAAGATAAAACATATTACCTTTTTGTAACATACAGAAATGATTATATAAATGAGCTATTCCACGCCATTTCGACCACTTTTAGACCAGACCCCTTTCGATTTGGCTGAAACTTTTTTATCAATTTCTGCCCTATTGAAAACTTATCTGAAAATTTTTTCAAATTTTTTCATCCAATCCAATAAAAGTTATGAAATTTTGAAAAAAAAATGCTTTTTTTAAAATAGCAATAGCTTTTTCAAAAATTGAGTTATCAGCACGTTTTTTTAATTTTTGTAATTAGATGTACTTTTCAATAAAAAAAAATAGATCATAATTATTCAGATCTATCTGCACGGATTTTTTTTTGAGTTTTCTGAAAAAAAAAATCAAAAATTTCTCGATGATTACCAATTTTATTGTTTTTTCTACTATTTGTAAAAAACTTTAACATTTTTTTACGAATCCTCAAATTTTGTCAAAGTAGTTTTTTTTAGATTTCTATTTTTTTAATTTTTTGAAAAAAAAATTTTCAAAATTTAGTTTATTTTGCATAACACCATTTTTCAAATTTTTGAGAATGTATATAGAATCTCAAAAGAATAATTGAAAGTGGTATACAAAAAAAAATTTATTTTTATCTAAAAAGTTAAAAAAATAGAATATAGAAGGTTGTTTCAAATAATTTTTTTGTATTTTGTTTCAAAAACTACAATAATAAAAGTTTTTATTTGATCCATTTTTGGACAAACAGTGGGCTTTGAAAAAAAATTCTTTAAAAGCACTCTGTTCGTCCAAAAATGGACCAAATAACAAATTTTTTTTCACTGTCTTCGTTTTTGGATGGGGATTTAAAAAAAAATACAAAAAAAAATGTGAAACAGCCTTCTATTTTTTTTTAACTTTTTAGATAAAATATAAAACTTTTTTTTATGTTTAGCACTTTCAATTATAACTAACAATAAGTCCCTTATAAATAAGTCCGAAGAATGGCTCCGAAATTCTAGCTGGCGAAGACGTTCCTCGATGAGCGAAGTCGAAACTATTGCAGGCTGAGCGGGATGACGAGCCTCAATAAGGTCGATGCGCTTAGAGAGATTACCAATGTTTTTTTCGGCATTGTCCAAGCGATTCGTGATGATTGAGAGCTTAGTAAGACAAGCATGGATTTCGGAGTGCAGCTCGTTTAGACCAGAGGCCTCCTTATTTTATTTATATCACCACATCAGCCAGAGCTCGTATAGAACCAGTAATAACAGTCAGTTACTGCGTAATAGAAAGGACCGGTGGTACAGCGGGAGAATTAGCAGATCTCTCAAGACCAGCAAGTTCACTCTGCTTAGAACATAGATAGCACGTGACGGCGCCTATCGTAGGGAGTTTTGATGCATCCGCGATATTGAGCTCAGCTTTAACGCATGCGATGTGGAAACCGTGAGATTCAATTATGCAAAGGGTCATAAGATCACATGCACTTATAAATCGACCGCAGACGCTGCAATTTATCGATGGTATTTTAGACAAGATAGAGGTGATTAATTTACACGCTTTGTGCTAGTATAAAATGTCCAAATCTGCCGAAATAAGCCGAAAACACACGTATACACAGTGACACAGTGAACACGTTAAAGCGAGATGCAGTATAGTGAGAATGTTATGCCGATCGTAGATCAAAAGATTGTAAAGTATGTTTATATAAAGCAAAGTTAGCTCTTTCGATTACATGCAAAAAAATATGATGTTTAACGTGACCCCTAATTCGACCGAACTACCGTAAGGATGTATGAGCTACGTATTTAAAAAAATGAAAATTTTATATTTTTTAAATATTTTGTTCTTAAGGTGGTTGTGCCGTGAAATTGTTTTTTTTTTTTAGAATTTGATAAAAATTTGCATAGATGTTCTTTGACATAATGTGCACGTGTATACCAAATTTTAGAACATTTTATCGTACGGAAGTCGAGATATTTATTGGCAAAAATCACATTTTTCGGTACTTCGCCATAAGAGCACATGTTAAATACTTCGATTTTTAGCAATAAATATCTCAACTTCAGCATGGTGCAACCTTATAAAATTTGGCACGAAGCTTTACACAACATTAAAGAACGTATGTTTAGTTTTTTAAAAAAATCTGACGAAATTTTTTTTCGAAATTTTATTAATCATATAACTAGTACATTTGACCTTGGACGACCTTGAATTGTGAGTATGTTATTCTCGAGACAATTTGTAATAACTTTTCTTAATGAACTTAGACTCACAAACCACTCGGTATGTGAGAAAAAATGAGCCGGAACCTTTTGATTTGACTGTCACGGCACAACCACCTTAAGGTAGTACAACCGAGACAGTCTATTCAAAAGTTTGTCCTTATGTGTTAACTAAATGTAAAATCATCAGTTGAAATTTCTTGAGACAGAATTTTATTAATGTGTTTGCAAAATTTAAAAACGTTTTACCATGGACTTATTTAGATATTAATTTTTAAAAATAGCTACTTTTAACATGGGCTTTTATGCGAGATTCGAAAAAGCAACGACTTTCAGTGTATAATATCTCGATTTCTAGATGGTGAAGCTTTGTAAAATTTGACACATGTTTTTATATGACATTAAAGAAGACCTGTGCAAATTTTTAAGAAAATCTGTCTGAACACGGTTTTGCGGTTGTACTACCTTAAGCATATGAAAATAAGTTATGCCTAATGTGAAATCGTTTTACTGATGTGAGTGTTTAAAGATTATTATACTTCAAAGTTGCTGAGATTTAACATTACTTCTTATAGAGAATTTGTAAATTTATACTGAATACAAATTTTTTAATGAGTTTCGTGTGAATTTTTATATATTTATTTATTCATTTTGTATAGATACAATTTCAAAAGATTTTACTACAATTTTAAATGTTCAAACAATAAAAAAATGTTTAAATTATTTTAAAAATATGCTCAAGTTACTAATTGATAGTCAAACTAAGACTGAAAGAATTAGCAACATTTTAGTAAAATCCAGAGTTTAGATTTTACAAATTAATGTCAAGAATTTACTTTTTGCTGGGATTGTTTGTCTCATACATTCTTATTAATGATGCGATGTTGTACAACATTGTTTCATTTTTATCCTTTAGCTGAATATCGTTTCATGATAATAGCAAATTTTTGACTCTATTTCACCTAAATAAAAGGAGATCAATCCCAACCATTGGTTGAAATAAGGTGAAATCACCCTTTTAATAAATGTGTTTTTTTTTTGAGAAAAGTGTTATCGGATGGAGACTAGTTTTTTTTTCGTTTTCCTCACTCAAAAAGTTTAATTTTCGATCACTGGGCAACCTCTGGAACGTTGTCAATTTCCAGACGCTTTACCATAATACCGATTGCTTTTCCGGCCTAGGCCGGAAAATAGCACTTTGCTGCACTGTTTATTATACATAGCCTAAACCGAAAATTAAAAGAATTATCAAACTAATTATTCTTTATCAAATAAAAATGTCCAGCGGCCTTAATTGAGTTACTACTGATTGTGTGGCGCTATGTACGAATATTATTAATCTTATATTCGGCTCGAAATAAACTTACTGAACAAGGTTAACAAAAAATTGTACGACACTCTATCGTTAAGTGGAGATTCAGAAAATCTCAATTTTACGATATTCGCAAAGGTTTGGGTCGCGATTTTTCGTAAAAAAGCGTCACAAACCTTAGGCTCATATCGCAACATTGAGATTTTCGGAAAATCACCACTATTCGACCCAGCAACATAAATATATCTATTTTTGTAATACAGTGCGCTCTCCCAATAAGAGCCCCGGCAATAAGAGCCCTTCCCCAGTTTCTCGCTCGAGCGCTTCCCCCACTCCGACTCGAACTCCGA
>JAPYYW010005069.1:0-11000 GCA_030522545.1 Cremastinae sp. A BG-2022a
CAACATATGTGAAAACCGAATCGAAATATCAATTTTTCTGGCTGAAATGTTGAAAAATTCAAGTGTAACGCTTCAATTGGACGTCGCTGTATTATGTAGCGAGAGAATTGAAGAATGCTTGATGGGGAAGTATGCAAGTCTGATGGAATAATAATAATAATAAAGGTATACGGAAAAGGCAAATGAGCCCTATATTTTTAAGAGGAAAGCTAAAAGCCATGAAATATTTTTATCCGGGCTTGTTAGTCGTGCTCTTTGTTATTTTATCTCACGTACTACGTAGGACGGTTTTCGGGCTCACCGCCGACCAGCGAGAAATGTCACACACACGCGTACATACATACATTAAACAGCATATATATGTAAGTTTTAAGGCGTGTTTTGATAGCGTCCGCGGGGCCTACATGCTGTCAGCAGCAGCGTAGGAACTTTCCTACCTAATGGATCGTTAGCGCCCGCGCTCCTTTTTTCCTTCAATCCGAACCCTCCGTTGAGGGTGTACATACGCGAGGTGTGTGCCATCGCGTCTCATATATAACACGAAATTCTTTCATCTTTTGTTTTTTTTTATATCTATAGTCTCGAGTCAGATTGATATATGGAAACCGAAAGCCAAACACTCTCATTTCGTACGTCATCATCTTCTATTCTTTATTTACAAATAATTTTTCAATTTTACACATATATTATACACATTATACATATTATGTAGTTTCGAAACATCGAAAATGTCAATATTTCCAATTTGCACTATGAAATAGTACATTTATTAATTAAACGATAACAATTATTCAAATTGTTGTTATTATTTGAAAAAATAACAATAAGTTGAATAATGGTCAAAAAATTGTGTTAATCAAGAGAGTTTACAGTTACGTTTAAAATCAATTTAATTTAATAATTTCAAGTGATGTGTGATACAATTAGAATTGAGTGCGAACATCGATGAATTATATGATTTTCTTAAAATTCAATAATTAATAAATAATTAACTAAAATTCATACTTTTACATGTATATATGCATATATTATACAAATAAAACTAATAAAAAAATAATTTCTATAAAAGGTATATATAATTATATTGGATTTTTGTAATTTATCGAGTTGAAATGAAAAGGGAAATGAGAGATGCAAAAAACTTAAATAAGGGATGACGAAGAGGTGCATGCGAAGTTTCGAAAGTTTGCGTAGTTCAAATGTGAGAAAATGTAACACATATAGTAAGCGATGCATTGTTATATAAAGGGTTTGTAACGCGAGAATAAACTATACAAAACGTATGAATTAAGAGCAATAAGAGAGTTTCGGAGAGAGAGAGAGAGGGAGAAAGGGGGGAAGAGATGAAAACGTAAAGTGTCGAGAGCTACAGGCAATGGAGACGAGGCGACAAAATCATTTATTTTGTTAAACAACAAGCAATGTTGTGTTAGGTTTGCCAAAATAATCAAAACAATACTATACCGTACAGTAAGACCGGGTGAGCCGTATACTGAACGGAATCCTCTCCTCTCTCTTTCTCTCTCGCTGTCCCTCATCGCTCACTGTTTCTCCTGCGAAATATAGTAACTTTATATATATATAGTAAACGAGAATTCCATTCACGCAGCAGAATATCTTTCTCTCTCTCTTCGATGGAATTTCCATTCATACTTTTTCGTTTAAACTTTGCGCAGCGTAGTAAAATTTTGTAAAAACACGTGTATACGCATGTAGAGGAAGAAAAAAGGAGAAAGCGGGCGCGCTCCTGTCAGCTATATAATATCTGCTATATATTTGAGAAAACAATTTTTGGTTCGCATCTTTTGCATTCGGATCCTTTTGGTCCGCGCGCGCGGTTTCCTCGTGAAGCGAGCTTTTGTAATCCGGCATGGGGGATTAAGATACATACCGCTCCGTTGCGGACGTTTCGATAAAAGATCGAGAAAAGATAAATAAGCAAGCCTAGCTCATCTCTTTGCTCTCGATGGCTCGTCCGCAGTAAGTAAGATTTCAATTTCTTTCCTGCATCGCTATAATACGGTGTATATACTTTGCCGTGATAATCGATTAATCGTTGAATAATGTACGCATTTAAACAGGCCTCGATGTTTTTCTCATCGCGAATCTGGATGATTCCGAATGAGGAAAAAACGTCATCCTTTCTCGATCGTACACGTGCATAGCGTGCCGCGTTGCACTTGAGTGCAGCCTGACAGAAAGAAAGATGAGAGAAAACCGAGAAAAAGAGAGAGAGAGAGAGGAATAAAGAGAAAAGCAAGCGAGATGGTGAAAAGGTCTTCTTGTTATTACAGATGTCGGTTTCGTACGAGCATATCTTCGACAACGGTGTATTTCAGGCACAAAGGAGAAAACACGAAAAAGAGAGATGAAATTGAGAAAATGCGGACGATAGTTGCGCCGTTGAGGAAAAACTTGGCGAATCACGATGCGGAAAAAAAGCGTCAATCATTTCTTCAAAAGAAAACATCCATGCAGATTTTATTTTAACAAGAAATAATAAATAAAAATACGTGACGAAAAACTTTTGGCAAACTTGTAAATTCGCGAAAAATAACTTTCAAAAGATATAACAATAATTATATACAATTAAACTCGAGAACTATAGTCAATCATATTCTTTAACTTTGACAAATAAAAATATGCTTGCGTGCTGAGAAATAGGATTTGTTGAAAATTTGAATTAATTTGTCGAAAACGACGAACAAAATATAATTTCAACAATATACAAATAGTTTTTAAAATCGTATCGTGTGCATTTAATTTTTTTGGTCGTGCGTATTCAACAAAATAATTCAGTAAATATTTATTCCCCAAAATAAGTATAGAGAAAGAATTGGCAAATTCCTATATATATAAGCGTGAAAAATAATAAAGAGCATGAAATAAAAATTGAAAAATGAATTCTATAATAAAAGTGTAGAAAAAGGTGATTGGTGTGTGGCGCGGGGATGAGGGAAACAGTAAACGTACACGCGGGGGGGGGAATAATAGGTCGAATTAATAGGGACATCGCGCGCGGCGAGGATACACGCGGGCGCGATATGTGTACATATTGTCAACGGAATAAGCATCGGGGCGGCGGCGGCGGCGGGGTCGGGCATCGGGGGACACGCCATCGGGTAAAAATCGAGGGCGCCGGATGGGCGAGGGATATAAAAGGGATGAGGAATAAGCGAGAGGCGCGGACACGCGCGCGTATCCGAGAAAAAGCGGCTCCGTATCCTGATGACGCTCGTTGGGCTTAGCGCCCATCGTCGAATATTATTCCGGCTTTCATTGGGCCAACAGTAGAGGGGAGGGGGGAGGACAAAGAGGGATGAAATGACGAGGGGCAGTCCGAGGGGTGAAACAACACACACCCCGTTCTCACTGCGGCTTGCTCCCTTAAACGCGGCCAATAAAAACAACACTCCCCTACACATACACGCATATATATAGTTGTATATATATATAGGCACATGAGCTAGATAGCATATGTGTGTAGGTATGTATATATATATATATAATATTGCAGGGAGAAAATAAGCAGTGAAGAAGGAAAAAAGAGAAAGAACGAATGGCGAAGCAGGAGAGGGAAAGAGCATGAGAAAAGGCGCGCGGGACGACGACGGCGATGAAGAATAAAGAGAGATGGAAACGGCGGAGGGATGAGATGAGGTACTCGTTGAATTATAAAAATAACAGCGAGGAGCCCGTCGAGCCGTCGCTTTTATTCTCTCTCGCTCCCGCGATCGAACAATTGGCCGCCGATTGAATTCCCCCGCCGATATGCTGCTGTCGCTCTCGCGGCGCTCGCTTTTTCTCTCTTTATTCATATATATATATATATATATGTATGTATGTATGTATATCCAGCGCGGGACTACAATACTCGTCATCGTGTGATGCGGATACTAACCGCTCCCCGCACAGCCGCGAAAAATAGGAGAATAATGCCATTATGCGATGAGCGACGATAAGTCACTGCTGCCGGTTTTCCTTCGATATCCAAAATTCATTTTTATATGTATATGAAGAAAAAAGAATGAGAAAAATATCGTCAAACGTGGCAATAAATATATACATATACATTGCCGCGGTTTTCTACTTCGATATCGAACATTTATTTTTTGTTGTATATATATACCATATGAAAATTCCCCATTATATCGATCATTATTGCATCAGAGATATATATAAATAAAAGTATAATTGCCGATTTTCGTTAAATTTCCAAAATTATTTGTTTATTGCATATGTGTACTATATATACTATGTATGATGTATATAGGACGCATAAGAAAGAAGATGCGGAGAAGAGGGGAAAGGAGCCCTCTATATCCTCTCTCATTTACCGAGAAGAAGATATGCCAGCGACGAAATAAGCAGAGAGATGCCAGGCTATACGCGCACATTTTGCCCGAACTCAAAGAGATAAAATCTATAAATATGTGGGTGGCGCGCACACGCGACCCATTCCAGTGTTTGTTCAACCAGGAATAACCCTCTGGGCTTTTTCATCGGTAACGAGAAAGATGCGCGCGAGAGAAAAAGCGAGCAGCAGCAGCAGTCTCTCCGCGATGAGGACCGTTTTGGATTTTGTGGCTTAACGCCCGATACGATCCCGAAAACATTTTTTTTCGTCATCACTATATTTTATTCGTAACACTTATGATACTTCCAACGACTTCATCATTCATCCCGGTCAGACTCTCCTCATCCCTCTCGCTCACCCCCCAAATTCCTCGGGCCTGCGAGGCAATTTCAACAATTTGTCGACACGTGTGCTGCCGGCTCATCCTGCTCCCGCTGCTGACCTTTCATGCCCGCCAACAAATAAATCCCATGCGATTTACAGAAAACACCGAAATAATTCCGATAATCCCTCATCATCGCTATACATATCATCATTACATTATCAAAATTTTCGAAATTTTTTCTTCAAATTATCATTTTCCTCAAATTTTCTGCACAAAAAGCTTTTTCTTTAAATCACATCTATTTGTATTTGTTAAATTTGAGAAAACTTTGTCATATATAGAAGTTGCGAATTATATACTATGTATATCTTTATACTTTATATATTGAGAAAAATTACAATGTAGTTTTAAGCCATCATGACAACGACATATTTTATACCAATTATTTTAGAACTAACTACACTTTATTTATATAGTAAAAAAGATGAAATATAATTAGTTCTATATAGTTGTCACTTTTCATTTATACATATTGTCAGATCTACCATACTCTTTTCTTTTAGCGTGACAAAATAATCGCTTTTGAGAGTGTATAAAAGTATTTAAATCGCGATTTATTTCATCAATATAAATATCTTTCCGTGGTAAAAGTCCAAAAAAAAAATTGTGCACGTATTTCGACAACATCAAAGATGTTGATGCGATTTTTCAAAGGAATCTGTCCGGAAAGAGTGTGCAAAATCGTTTTATCTTTGGTTTGTACACGAGAGACAAATTTTGAAGCTTGTTTGTCACGCGACACGGATATTTGTCGAGTTTGAGCGTGAGCCGAGCGAATAAAAGTAATTTGTCAGCAGCCGATGTGGAATGATCAATGATGAGAAATATAAGGCGGTCGTAAAAGGCATACGGAAAGATATATTTCTTGCTCGACGAAGGAGGGTCGAAGAGGTTGTTTCTGCGCGGAATGCTGTCAAGAGAGCGAGACGAGGAAGGAGAGCGAAAATGGTGCTAGTTAGTTAGCAGTAAACACAGATCATCAATCTTCCGGCGTAGGATACGTGCGCCGACGGATAAACCTAAAAATCGCGCGCGCCCCCCGTACATTAAACTTATCCTCCGCGGGCAAGAAAAGAGCGATCTGCCAGACGATTCGACAGATTCTTCTCAATTCTCTCCCCCTTTTTCTTCATCTTTCATTCTCGATTTTCACCAGACACGTGTTATTCCATCAGAAGCTCCATCGCTTTTTTTTCATCCGCACATGGAAAACGGCGTGATAATGACTGAGACTAAAAAGCACTTAAAGAACATTCATTCGAGGAATCCTCGTGCACGGAGAATACTTTACCCGAAAAATTATTATATTTTTTTTACTCTATTCTATAACAGTTTGGAATAATTTGAGGATCGCTTTCGTCCAAAACCCATACAAATAATTATAATAAAAAAATATGATCAATGTTACTATATGTTTTGTATGTAAAGAAAAATCCTTAAAATTTCTAAGTTGTTATAACATATACCAAAGTACCATTAGTAATAAGGTAAATGTTCTAATTATTGAATATAGCTATAAGGATCGGTGAGACGGAATTTGGAGATGAAAAATATTAAAACAAGAAAAAAAATCGTCAATTTCATGTTAAAATGAATGCTTGATGTTTTTATTTTCGAAAACTCAACTTTCAAATGATTTTTAAATTATTCAAATCATAATTAAATAATGAAAAAGTGAAGCATGCAAATGCCCCAATTATTGAACAGTGGAAATGCCGATGCCCATAATGTTGAACAGACATGTCCCAGTTTTTAAACATTATAAGTAACCACAGGAATGCCGTATATTTGGCTGGCCTCTCGCAACGAAATCTCTTCTTTGACTGCATCTAATGTTAATTTTACAGTCTCTGAACTGTATATTGATTTACATTTTTTGTTGTCAATATTAAAGATTGACTTCGTATTTGTAGGTTATATTTTCTCTTTATATTGTCCATACAGTTTATCGTACGTAAACACAAATAAAAAAAGTAAAGTTCATATGGGCACTCATAGTTTTTATCCAAAAAAAGTAGATTTTTGTCGTCAAGTTATTATTTTTCACACGAGCACTGTACAGATTTGATCGATGTTGGTGGGTTTGACCACACTATCTCGTGGAAATCGTAGTGTTCAACTACTGGGACATACTACATTTTTTATGTCCCATTAAATGAACACCGTATTTTTAAATAAATATTGAATGAAAAAAAGTTTTTAATAATTGTTTTCTGTAAGAAATTCCCTAAGGAACCGGAAATGCTTTTATTTTTTGAGCTACGACAATTTTTTTATTTTTTATTGCCTAAAGTATGACGGGGCGCATCTTAATAAAAACGATAAGCAGTGACTGTGAGAAGTCTAATCGCGTCACCGTTGTTGATAAAAAATTTTATTTCTATCAGTTAATATGCTTTTTTCTTGTATAAGTATGTAACATTTCGATGAATAAAAGTTCCAAGTATATCATGGCATCATTTTTATAAATAAATAAATGCATTCAGGCGAATGAAAAATTATAAAAATATAGTGTTCAATAATTGGGACATGTTCAATAATTGCGGAACATTTACTTTATATCAATTAAGTAATTTATCATAGAAAAACATATTGTCTCCGTATGTGCATAGAGAAGAGGCAAAAAAGTGTAAAATATAAGAACAATAAGAAGCAAATAAGCCGACGATGACGTTTTCCGCATCGATTTCGTTCTTGCGCGTGGTTTCTAGCGGCGCTATCTACATATATAGGTATATATAGGACGTATTATTTTACTCCGCAGTGTCACCGAAGAGTGTACGAGGGGGCGTGGGAAATGGGGGTCGATCGATGAATTTCACGAGAGAACCTGCCACTTGAGAGCAATGTTGCAAAGGGAAAAGCTCTCCGCTGTCGGTACATCAGTGAAAATTGTGGCTAGAGAGAGAGAGAGAGAGGGAGAAAGCGACGAGGATTGTGAGAGGGTGGAGCCATCAACTTGGGGCTTTTCGTCGCACGGTAGAGAAATGTCGAGCTCTCTCGACCCTTCTTCTCTTCTCCCTTCCTATATACGCGCCAGAGTCCTCGAATAATATTTTGATAGCGCCCGCGTGTTTCCTCCCTCCCTCCCTCTCTCTCACCCTCGCTCGCTGCTTCTCTTTCTCTTTCCGTCCTTCGTATAGCCCGTGGCGTATACGAGTCCGCGTTACCTCAAAAAACGAGACTCACATATCCAGGAAATTATTTTTCACGCTCCATCATATCCTTTCCTCCTCCTCTTCCTCCTCTAGCATTAATATATATGTATATTATTTTGGCTTCGATCACCTCCTCTGCCTCATCCCTCGAAATCCCTCCTTTTTTAATATATATGCTTAATACACTCGCCGAATATATCGCCTAGGCAGCAAAAACACACGTGTCTCTCATAGGTAGTCGCCCCAGTGTATCGTGTCCCGTGCATTTATATTATTATTGATTACGTATTTGGACAAACTCGCTTTCAACGTTTTCATTCGTTTTTTTAGGTGTTATTTCGAGGATTTTGTCAAGAATTTTCCGCCTACGACTCGTTGTCAAAGAGTTTTTTTGTACATTACTGATGTTTGAGGGTGATGATGGGAGCTATTTGAAAAATGGCAAGGAGTTGCGAAATTTGTAATATATGTTTTGCGAAATCTGTTAAAAATTGTTGCGTACATTTTTATAAATGATTTACTGAATGCTTTCAAAGTTATATTCTCAATTAATCTAATTTTAATATTTTTCTTTATGGAATATGCATGCATATTTTCCCTAATGATTATAAAAAAAAGCTTCGATGAAAAAATGACAAATATACGTTTACTACAATAAATTAGGACTAAATTTTAAAAAAATCGTAATACAGAACTCAACTCGATTATATAAAAAGAGCATTCAGCGTGATTAATGAAAATGCGATGCTGGGCGAGGGAAAAACCAGCAGAAAAGCAAAAGTAACTCCGCGAGAATGAGGGATGAATTTAAGAATGTTGTGTTCGAAAACGAAAATAATGAAAAACGTTTGAAAATTTTAAATAATATTAATAAGTATATTTTTCTTCAGTTGATTTGCAGCAACTTTTCTTCTCAATTTTTACTCTCAAACGACTTCGCATGGGAGTAAAACGTTGTAAAACTTTTGATTTTTTGCTCTACGGACTCAATACCCTTAAGACGATGCCGCAGATCCGAGACACTTGTAAAACGCGATTGGTTCAAACTTCTTTAATTCTTTGTCAATGAGAATAATATTTGTTTAGCCCACGCAGGTTAGTAGCAAAAATGGGCTGATCTTTGGATTTTTATGAAATATCTATAATTTGTATGTTTGAGCGAATCGCGTTTCGTGTCACGTGGTACATCTACGGCATCACCTTAAAAGGAGAATTGCGTGTTCAAGGTGGTACAACCGAGACAGTCTATTCAAAAATTTGTTCTAATGTGTTAACTTGATGTAAAATCATCACTTGAAATTTTTTGAGACAGAATTTATGAAAAAATTGCACAGATTTTTGTTAGCATTGTGTTAAAGTGTTTGCAAAATTTAAAAAGGCTCAACCATGTAGTTATTTAGATATTAATTTTTAAAAAATGCTACTTTTAACATGGGCTCTTATGGAAGATTCGAAAAAGTAACGACTTTCAATGTATAACATCTCGATTTCTAGATGGTGAAGCTTCGTAAAATTTGACACACGTTTTCATATGACATTAAAGAAGACCTGTGCAATTGTTTAAGAAAATATATCTCAACACGGTTTTGCGGCTGTACTACCTTAAGGTAGTTCTATAAGTACAGTCAAATCAAAAGTTTTTATTTCAATTTATCTCCATACCATGTGGTTTTTGAGCTTAAGTCAATTAAGAAAAGTTGTTGCAAATTGTTTCAAGAACAACAAGAACAACACACTCAAAATTCAAGATCATTCAAGGTGACTTGTACTTGCTACGTACGTATGAAAATGTTAAAAATCATAATCTTAGGATTTTTTTTAAAACTAGAGGAAGCTTCTTTGAAGTACAAGAAAGAGCAGTGCAAAATTTTAAGAAGGTTCACCATCTAGATTTTAAGATATTTAGGTTTAAAATTCGCAATATTTAACACGGACTCTTATGGGAGAGGACTGAAAATAGGGATTTTTAACAATAAATATCTCAATTTCTACGTGGTGAAACCTCTTAAAATTTGGTACGCATATATGCGTAACGTATCAAAGAATGACTGTACTAATTTTCAACAAATTCCTATATAATAGATAAAACTATAGAACTACCTTAACACGCGAGGTTTTTTATGAAAAACTTATGGCTGTTTAAAAAAAGCATTTTTTTTTCAAAAAATCATAAGTTTTTTTGGATGAGGTGAAAAAATATGAAAAAATTCTCAGAGAGGTTTTCAATAGGGTATAGAAAATGTTAAAAAAAGTTTCAGCAAAATCGAAAGGGGTCAGGTGTAAAAGTGGTCAAAATGGCGTCGAATGGCTCATATATATTGATAAGGCACTCGGGAGCGCGGGGAAGAGGTCGAGACATTGTTGGACGCTGCTCCGGAACCGCGGGTGTCTTATATTCGGTAAACGACGATACCCAGCGGCTGTTTCTTCCTCAAACGCCCCCGTTTTACTTTTCTCGTGACAAGCCATCAACCGCTGTCGCCGCCGCCGCCGTCGCGCGCGTATACGCGCACTAATATACTATAGCTGTGTGTCTTTTCTCTTTAAGCTCAGCCACAAATTGCGGTAGCACAGAATCCTCGCGCGTCCGCCTCGTCTGCTGCTTCATTAAAAATACACTTTTTCCCTCAATACTCATCGTTTCGAGTAGAATATGCTATATATGTATACTAGCGTGATTCAAAAAAAATAAGTTTTTTTCTTTTTTCGCGGAAACAGGTTTAAAAGTTTTATTTATACATAAAAAGAAGCCTGTACAAATTTGAGCTCATTATAAAAATTTTAACAGGCATAAGATTAACATGGGAACAGTTACATTTTCTTCTTCAAAATTTTGTAATTATCTAACGATACATCGGACACATAAAGTCCTAACATATTTTTATAGGCAATTTGACGCTCTACAAAAAAGTTCTCTTTTTCATTTTTCGTTAATCTCACCATTTCAAAGATATTTTAGGTCAAAGAATAAAAATAAAAAAAATCGTTGTTTTTCATTCAGAAATCACTAAGTAGTTAGCAGAATAAAATGGGCAGTATATATTTTTGTAAGAAATTGACTAATCTTTAAAAATGGTCTCTTGTGTTTAGTCGATTAGAT
>JAPYYW010005070.1:0-12739 GCA_030522545.1 Cremastinae sp. A BG-2022a
AATAAAGAGCTGTGAAAAATTTCAACAAGTTCCACTACCCAGAAGACAAGATATTTAGAGTTGAAGATCGCAATATTTAACACGTGCTCTTATGGGAGACTGCAGAAAAGTGTTTTTTGACAATAAATATCTCGAGTTCTACGTAGTGAAACCTCTTAAAATTTAATATAACCTCTTAAATTTAATTTAATAATATTGCATATTGTATCAAAGAAGGTTTTTGCAAATTTTTAACAAAATCCTAAGAAAACGATTTTTTGATAGAACTACCTTAAATTTAGCACACATGTTAATATAATGTCAAAGATGATCAGTATAGAAATTTTGAAAAAATTCCGTCTCAAATAAATTCAAGTGATGATTCAACATTTAGTTAACACGTGCAGCCAAACTTTTGAATAGAGTGTCACGCAATTCCTATTTTAACAATATCATTAATTTCCATCTTCAAAGCTTACCGCAAAAGTTTGCAATCCTTTGGGATCTTCGAGTAATTTCTCAAATCCGGAGGCCCACGTGTGAATACCATTCCCTTTGCTGGCTTTGTCGAACGACTCGGAACTCCCATGCTGAAATTAAATCAAAGATTAATAAATTTTCCAACGCAAAAATATTTCTCGTAAAGTAACGAACGTAAAGCTAAAACAATAAAAAAACAGCCAATGAAACAACGATTGTTCTCAAAAATAAATGTACATAATTATTCCATATAGATATTTGAATAAAAAGTAAACATAAAATTCTGAAAGAACTGTAATAATAATGAATTATGAAGGAAGACGTCAATTTCAAAAGTATTCGCGTATCGTGCATGAGAATCGAGTCGTTTCGCGTGTTTGCCGCACGGAGCGGAAAAAGAATCACCGAGCAGGAAATTTCATACCAGACGGTGCGTGACTGTTTATTCTGGACACATCCGATCGTGGAACAATTTGAGGAATAACACGCGAATAAAAACTTTCGTGATACGTAAATTATTGAACGAGTAGAAAGAAAAAAAAAGAAGTGTCCAATTACAATTATTTTCACGGTATGAGCTTTGTTTTAATTAATCTCGGAATCTTCTCATCAATTAATGCGAGGAGAATACTCAACAATCTTCATTGAAGCGAGCGACGACGTAAAAAAAAAGGCATTCGAGCTCGTTGCGAGCGTAATGATTAATATTATCCTCTGCATCTACCTCATTACGATTCTTTGAGCAAACACTCGGCTATTCTGTTAAATTCATTCGAATTAAAGTGACTTCCGATTAGTCACTTTCGCCGGAAGCGCATTCAACGAGCTCCGATCATTCACAACGATGAAAAATCGTTTCGCTTCAGTTTTTTTTCAGTTTTTTTGTGTCTGCTTACGTCAGGCTCAAGAAATTTTCAGTTCTTCGCGGCGTCATGAAAATCATTCTTGATTTTGGCTCGAAATGCAGAGTGTCTTGCATACGAAGCGATTTGGTAAAAATAGAACTGCGAAAAAGGCCATTCAACCGCGCGAACAGACTGCGACTGAGCGAGACACGTAACGTTCGTTCTGGAAAATCGGGTTAGAGGAAACGAAACGAAATGACGTTGGTCTATCTAGCACATTCTCGTAAACATTATTTTATTGGTTCGCCATCACCATTCGTCTCCTTTTTTTTTTTAAATATAGTTTTACGACATTTGTACGTAATTAAAAGTAAATATTTTAAAAACCAGCTAAATCATATTTATTCGAATTAAACTATTATTAATTTATGATTTTGAAAAAGATTTAAAACGAAGCAAAAAATAGTATACAAAAACGTTTCACGAATATCTTTTCTAATAAGGTAGTTGTCTCGGTACGATCGAGTTCTAAAAAAATTTCTCAAATTGGACATAAATAGAAGTGACAAAAAAAAATCAGGAAGTAAAACGAGCAGTACTGCAAGATTTTAGTTTCTGAAATCCATTTTTGTATCTTTTATTATATTATTTTGATGAAAATAAAAACTTTTTGAAAAATTTGTTACTCTTTTAATGTTTGAAATTTATATATGTGTAGTTTTTTGAGAAAACCGTAAGAACCAAAGAGTTATGACGAAAAATAAGACATTAAAAATGCCTCGACATAGAGAATCGTATTAAATGCCTCAAATTTGGAGCGGTAAATCTTTTTAAAAATTGATCAACGTGTTAATTATGATATTATGCGTATGTATAGATATTTTTATGTAATTTCTTAAGAAACATATACTAACGAGACAACCTTAAAATCCAAATCTAGTCCACAGAAAAGATTATCAATTTTTTTCAATGTTTTAACAAACATTTGAATAATATTTTTGAATTCAATTACTTTATTTTTAGATCAATATACAGAGAGAATTTCATACGAAAATTTATATTTTTTTACAATGGTTACAGTTTGAATATATTGAGAATTTTTCATATAAAATCAGAACTGTTATGTTTCATATGAAAAATTCTTAAAAATTTCCGAAATGTTAGCACAGTAAAAAATATAATAATTTTTCATATAAAAATCTCTCTTTATTCAATTTTATAAATAATTTTATTTTATAATTTAAAACAATATACTTTTTCATATAACTTGCATTGAAAATGCGAATTTCAACGCCTGTTGAGCCTACCAAAACTAGTCAATTTCAGAGTAATGCGATTGTTGCCAGACAGAACTCGATCGTTTTCTTCCCTAGGACAGAAACCGATGATTTTCTGCTCGCTGAATAAAGTTGCAGCCCTATTTTCGATCCTGTTAGAGTACCTTTTGTTTATTTAAAACCTCTATTTACTTTCGCTATTAGTCTGGAATTGACTAGTTTTGGTTGATTCAACAGCCATTTAAACTAGCATTTTTATTGCAGATTATATGAAAAATATTGCTTCGCTCCTGGGCAGGCAACTCCACCCTTGTCTGAAATCGTCTTGTTTCATCCCTAATCACACAATATACGTTAAATGTCCCAATAGTTGGACAGTTGAGAGTTTTTTCCCACTTTATTTTTATTTGAAAAATATTAAAACAAAAAAAATTTGCTTCAATTTCACGTCTAAACCATTTTCTGATATTTTAGCGATTCAAAACTCATTTTACGTGTTAATTTCAAACACTTAAGAAGGTTGGCTACATATAACGAAATGATAAAAATTCATTCAAATTTGGAGAGAATATTCTTCCATATGAAATACGTGAATACAAATTTTTTTAGAATTTTCGTCTACGTATTTTTCGAACAATTGAACCATGAAATTAGACAATATAGATATATTGTCTCCGTGTATAAGGACGTTACTTTACCACTCGATTACTCGAAAATAATGTAGACGATATTTTTTTCTGAATTTATATAAATTTCTTTAGTTACAAAGAACATTATCTCTAATTTTTATCATGTTTTTAAAAAATTTCCTTTCCCTATACTTTTAACATGTAAAACGTCATTTATTTTCGCCATTTGTAGCCAACCTCCTTAAACGTTTGATTTTGTAGAACGTCCCAATAGTTGGACAGAAAATCGACCCTATCTCTAGGGTTCAGCAAGTTTGTTCCAATAAATGAAATTTATGAAAAATAAACCTCTCTGTATATGAAAAATAATCCATACGATTTTACTGTCAAAAAAAATCATTGAAATGTTAAAAACAATGTCCGAAAAATTGACCAACCATTGGGACATTTACAATTTCTTTCACCAACTGATCTACAAATTTACAAAAATATTTTCTCTGCATATTTTCTTTACAAGACACATCTCTCCGAAAATAATTTTCTCGACTTCTCGTGACAAACGTTGGCTTCGCAAAAACATTTTTAACCTTTAACCAATAATTTTTTTACGTGTCAAATCGTTTCACGTCGCATCTCGTGTTTCAGGGAACAGACATAAGTCGATTGATTTTTACGTTCTGCCCGACGGACAATTTTCTACGAGCTATTACCGATCGCCGTAGGAGCAAAAGGGAGTCGTGCGATCGTAAGCACATCCGCGTAGGATTCTTTCGCGTGCAACACCTGTTATTCAACCGCAGCTGAATAGCGTGGGAACGCGGAGAGTACAGTCTCACGCGAGACTCCGCGTTCACCGAGAATTCCCCGTGGACGATTTTTCCGGGACTAACAATGAGTCGAAAAAAAAAAGAAAAAAAAAGATTAAAAAAAAAGCAACAAAGATCCGACAATGAGAGCGAAGAATAGAGGAAGAAAAGGGTTCAATGATTTCACCAAGGGACAAGTCTCGTCCCCGAGACACTAATCGTCGCACGCGAACTTTTAAACCGGAAATTGTTATCGCGCCTATTAATAATCAGCTTCCGCGGAACAATAAATTCGTTTAATTGGAACGAGATGAAAATCACCACCTGGATGAAAATTCTAGTTAATTAATTATCTCGCAAGTGTGTCACTGATAATTGGCGTCGGGGCATGCGAGCAATATCGTTCGCGTGTCGCGAATTTCGAGGGAAAAAGCCGCTTTATGGGCATTCGGAGCAACGAGCGAGCCGAAAGAAGCTGCGAAAAAGTTTAAAAAAAAAAAGAAAAAAGAAAAGTCGCGAGGATTTCTATGAAAGGAGAAGCGACCGGTGTTTCTCAATGGAACAACCATTTTGTTTATCGCTCGCGATACCGTTAGCAGCGAGGGCTTCGCCGAGAATAGAGCTAATTGGAATTTACGTAACTTCCCGTGAATGAATTCGTACCAAGGCCACGAAGCTTTCGTACGTTTTTGGATATACTTGCGTTACATTTTCTTCGAGCTAACAATCACGAGCGCGTCTTAAAAAACAACAGCAAATCATTTTTCGACAATTTTCTTCTTTATCTTTTTTTATACTAAAATATTTGAACTATATACGTCATATATGTCATATAGATACAATTCTAGGAAATTTAAAAGATTATCAACTAGAGGTGTGCAAATAATTCGAACTTTCGAATTATTCGTTCCGAATCGAATATCAATATTCGATTCGAAACTCGAATCGAAAAAAATTCATGTAATTCGAAAATTAGCGAATTATTCGTGAATTTTTGAATGTTTTGAATTCAGGATTTGTTATGTTCGAAATTAAAATATAAAATTTACAAATAATATACATTCTATTTAAACCATGAAATAAAATTACAGAAACAGAAAAATTAGTATAGTTTTTTTTTAATGAGAATGTAACAACATGAATAATATTGTAGCAAATAAAGTATTAACGAAAATACAACGTTTAAAAATTTGCTACAAATTTTTGTTAAAAAATAATAAATACCACACTGAATCGGTAATTTATTTTTAATGTTTTAAATAAAAAAGTATATTATTCGAAAATGTAATATTTTGATGCATTATGTAATGAATTTTGAATTAAAAACAATCGAAAATCCAGTGATAATTCGGTAATTTGCGAATTATTCGAAATTTTTTTTGGAGTAAGGTTCGAATTCGAATTTCGAATATTATTATAATATTCGATTTGATTCGAACGATATTCGCACACCCCTAATATCAACTTTTTCTTCACGATTCTCGGCATTCGTATCCAATTTCAACAACTGTCAGATTTGAAATCGATAAAATACTGAGAATGGACGAACGAGGAGTCTATACAAAAGTGTTAATATCGAGATAGAAATAGAGTATTTGAAAAATCGTGAAGGAATGCGACGATGCTCAGCCGAGCACTGAATAACGAGCGTTAAAGAGTGGGCGCTCCTTGGGAGAATAAAGGTCGCTCGTTGGCGGCATTATCTTAACAGCTCTTGTCAAATAACGAAGAGCCCGGAATCGCGATTTACTACGAACTACGTACTGACTTCGCGAATCGTTCCATGTCTCGGCGATCGCTCGAGGTGTTTCTCCGGCAGTACGCGTAATCCCATTTATATTTCGGTATCCTTTCTCCCTTGTGGACGCAGACGATGCAACGAAGAATAAACTCGTGGACACGTGCACCAATGATTCACGAATAATAATAAAAAAAGAAGAAAAAAAAAAAAGAAAACGTCGCGCACTCCCTTCCCTCTCGTCTTTCGTCGAGCGTCGAACTCGCGGCTCGATTGTTCCTCGTCTCTCCTTCGCGAAGAGCGAACACTGCGTCGTGTGATCCGGTAAACGGGAGTTTCGTCTTTCCGAGAGAATCGCCCCGCCTAGTCGGGCATTAATCGTTTCTTCGTCTCGTCGGAGGAACGTTTTCTTCGCTTGACAGCACGAAACGCTGACGAACGACTCTCGGGTCTCGTACGTAGCCCAAGAACGCGAACGTCTCTCTTTCTCTCTCTCTCTTTCTCTGTGTCTCGCTCTCGCTCGAGGCGTTCTCCGCGATAGCCAGTCAAGCACTGATACCAGTGGCACAACATCGAGCCAAACGAGCTCGCGGACTCTCGTTGCCTCTCGCCTTCCTCTTCACTCCTGTCCCACGTTGCCTCGCTCTCCAAACCGTGACGATCCTCCATCTCCCACTCGAACACCGTAGCTACAGTCGCATCTCCATTTCTACATCTTCCCCGATGATCACCTCCGACTCTCACTATGAATTTCGACCTAAAATCACATTCGTCCTGTCAATTACTTTTTTTCTCAATCGCTCCTCTCTCGTCTCATCATCTGGTCAGTGCTCAATTTTTTTTTTAAGAATAAAATAGTTCAAACGATAAGACAGTCATTTTTTTGTTGCAGTCGAAATTCTTAAAATTTTACCAAAAAAAAAAAACTTTAGTGTATGCTTTTAATATTTGAGATAAATGTGAAAGATTATGAGTGAAATTTACAAGATATTTAAAAATCATGTTTATTCGAGCAAATTGGGAGATAAATTTCATATCAAATGTGTAAATATTTACGTTTTTTATTGTCTTTCTTTTGAATAATTGAATAATAAAGTTCGTGAAAATGTGTTCTACACAAAAGAATTTTTGTATTCAATTTCTTAAATAACTCTTACTGACTTTCCTTGTGTTATTAAGGATAAACTGGAGCGATAGATGGTTCAATTTTTGATATTTTGTTTCAAGATGTATGAACATATATTCTGCAAAATTTTTAAATGATTCTCTAAACGGTTTCAGACTTTAAATAGTTGTAAAATTATTTAAAGTTATCAAACTATAAATGTTTAGAATTTTAGAACATTCTGTCATACGGGAAAATTTATAAATTTATTATAAATATGAATAAAAATAATGAGTTACAAATTTGAAAAGGTTTCACTAAATTTCATCATTTTTAATTTTCTCTATTAGGTGTACAAATAATTTTTGAGGGATTTACATAAGATGTCGTAACGATTATTAAACCGTATCGGACCATCTTGTAAATAAGGTAAACCTCCCAATAGTTGAATAGCTAAGGGTTTTCTCACTTTATCTTTTTTTTTAATATTCAATAAAAAAAATCTATTTTAAATTCATATCTAAACTATTATCTGATATTTTAGCGATCCAAAACTCATTTTATGTGTTAATTTTGAACAATATTTTTAGTAAATAAATACTTTCCAATAAATTAACTTTATGAAAAATACAGTTCTTCGTACAGAAAAAATAATGCATACGATTTTATTGAGAAAAAAAATTCAAATATTAAAAATAATTTGGCGAAAATTGTCCAACTATTGGGACGTTTACCTTATTCATGTTAAAACGTTGTCATTTTCCTCTATAATAATCAGTCTGTGCTTTGAATAAAATCTATTGTACCAATTTTTCTGAATAAAGCTTCAAAATTATTTTTAAAAACCCTCAAAACTTATATTTGTACACCGAATAAATAATACTAAATGTCAAAATTATGTAAAATGTGTGCTCAAGCTTTAAATCGATATAAGAGCTAACAGGAAAAAATTTTTATAAAAAATAAATATTCTCAATGTACAATGAAAAACTGACTTCTGTCATAGAATATCTCCAGTTAAAATCCAGAACAAAGAAGCTTATATATCTCGAACAAAAATCTACTACTCATAATTTAAATAGAAAAAATAATTTCAATATTATCTCAAATACGTTATTATCCCGGATAATAGCCAGCAATCGAGTTGAAAGAAACGAAGAGAAGAAAATCTTCATTCGCACGATCTTCCGATTTAGTCCAGACTCGATGGGCTTATTTTTCGCTCTCGCATATAGCAACTCATTATCCGGGAGAAAAGTTCAACTGTACGAGAGTCCAGAGCGCAGTGTTCTTCCCTTGGCTGGTGATGGTGCTCGACGCCACACGCTACCGCGTTTTCCACGAGCGTACATTACGTGTGCCATCAAAACGAGTCACGCATCGTTCATCCATTTTAATTCACGAGTGTGTTCGCCCTCGTACGTGTGCGTTCGGTACTTCCATGGGTAAATTTGCCTCGCCGTGAACTCTTTCAGTCACCAACTCGTATAATGCTCATACACGACGTACGTGCTTCGTTCACGTACACTAATGCTCAAAAGTATTTGGCAACCTAGTTAAATACATTATATAAAAGTTTAATTGAGTGAAACTACTTTATAATTATTTTAAGTGTTTACTAGCAATTTTTATACATAACAATAATGCAGTTTTTTTAAACTTTGGACTCATCTATGATGATACGTAATAAGTGATTTCTTTAAAATTTATTTTTTTTTAACTTATAAACAAAATGCAAGTGGCCAAATACTTTTGAGTGTTTGTGTACGCGCTCTTCGCTCGTTCTCATCCACAGCTCTCTCGCTCTTTCTCTCTCGCCCTTCCTTTTCTTTAGCACATCCTCTAAACGGATAGACAGGAAATGATGGCGCGACCTCAATAGCGGACGAGCGAAAAACCGGAAATGGCGCATTCACCTGCGACTCTCGTTGAAATCTCTTCATTTGTCCAGCGCGATCCATTCGTCAGAGTTCGCTGTCGCGGCAAAACTCGCTCGAGCTGGGTTTAATCGTACGGTGCATCGCGTGCAGTTTTCAATTACTTTCTTTTTGCATTCTGTCGTCTCGTAACGACGATTCTTCTTGGAGATGAATTTCCAGTTAGAAGGGACGACAAGAAATCCTTCATCGATGGGCGTCGTTCTTATCTTCTTAATAAACTTTCTTTTCTTCTATTTCGATAACTGGATGAGTAAATATTTTGCAACTGTCGACGTAACGTGTATGACGTGCAGTTTCCAATTTCTTTTTTTTCGATTGTAAGACGATTCTTCTTGAAGATAAATTTTCAGATAGAAGAAACGACAAAAAATATTTCGTCGATGGGAATTATTTTGTTTTCAAAAACATTTTTTTTTTCAATTTGAATAACTGAATGAGTAAATATTTGGCAACTGTCGACGTAACGTGTATGACGTGCAGTTTCCAATTTCTTTTTTTTTCGATCGTAAGACGATTCTTCTTGAAGATAAATTTTCAGTTAGAAGAAACGATATAATATCTTTCGTCGATGGGAATCGTTTTGTTTTCAAAAACCTTTTTTTTCAATTTGAATAACTGAATGAGTAAATATTTTGCAACTGTCGACGTAGCGTGTATCGCGTGCAGTTTCCAATTTCTTTGTTTTCTATCGTAAGACGATTCTTCTTGAAGATAAATTTTCAGTTAGAAGAAACGATATAATATCTTTCGTCGATGGGAATCGTTTTGTTTTCAAAAATCTTTTTTTTCAATTTGAATAACTGAATGAGTAAATATTTTGCAAATGTCGACGTAACGTGTATCGCGTGCAGTTTCCAATTTCTTTGTTTTCTATCGTAAGACGATTCTTCTTGAAGATAAATTTCCAATTAGAAGAAACGATATAAAATCTTTCGTCGATGGGAATCGTTTTTTTTTTCAAAAATCTTCGTTTTTCTTCAATTTCAATAACTGGATGAGTAAATATTTTTCAACTATCGACGTAACGTGTATGACGTGCAGTTTCCAATTTCTTTGTTTTCCATCGTAAGACGATTCTTCTTGAAGATAAATTTCCAGTTAGAAGAAACGATATAAAATCTTTCGTCGATGGGAATCGTTTTGTTTTCAAAAACCTTTTTTTTTTCAATCTGAATAACTGAATGAGTAAATATTTTGTAACTCTCGATGTAGCGTGTATCACGGGCATTTTCCAATTTCTTTTTTTCCTTTCAAAAATCATATGATGACGATGCTTCTTGAAGATAAATTTCCAGTTAGAAGAGACGACAAAAAAATTCTCTCGTCGATGGGAATCGTGTTTTTTTCTTCAAAAATCTTCGTTTTTCCTCAATTTCAATAACTGGACGAGTAAATATTTTGTAACTGGCGATGTAGCGCGTTGTCTGCTTCGAACGGCATCGGGCTCGAAAGAGTTGAGCGGGAACGAGGGGAGAATAGAGAGCCCGCGTGCTTCGTGCCTCGGTAATTGAGCGGTCGTGATCTCATAACCGGACTGCTCCGGGAATCCTTTTTAACAATTGCATGGACCCGTTGAACGCTGTTTATCCTTCCTAGAAAAATTCTCCACCAACTTATTACTCTCTGCAACAATTTTCGCGTATTTTATTTATTTATATCGCTCCTCTTTCCGCAAAACCACGAAATTTTGTGCTTCCCCAGTGCTTCCGTTTGTTTTATTTCCGAGAAAAAAAAAGAAAACGTTACCATATGTCTCGCACGCGAGTTCCCCCACTCTGGACCCATACACTCTGCTACACACTCTTACAAGGGATTAGTCACGAAAAAAAACTCGGTATTCCTCGTATTGTTCGGTGCAACAATACGGAAATACTTCCGGAACCTCTCTTTCGAGATTCCGAAATTCTACGTATGCTTGTCCACCGATAAAAACGTGATTTTTTGTCAAAATAATATTTCATTTCGATAAAACGTATAATACTTTTCTATGAAATCTTACCCCTACGGTTCACGAACACAAATCTATTCGTCCGCTGCATGGTGGAAAGAAAGAATATTAAAAACATTTTTTTAAAATACTAGCTGTAAATAATTAAATGTATTATAAATAAGCTCCATGAACACGAGTTAAACATGCTTTATAATAGATAAACGTATTTTATTTTAATCCATTTTTTATCTTTAAGCTAAGCTGTGAATATTTGCAAGCTGATGAAATTGTTCGCGAGAAATAAATGAAATAAATGAATACGAGTTAAGCATGCTTTAGAATACATAAACGTATTTTATTTTAATAAGTTTTTTATCTTCAAGCTTAGCTGTGAATACTTGCAAGCTGATGAAAAATTTTTCGCAAGAAATAAATAAAATAAATGAACACGAGTTAAGCATGCTTTATAATAGATAAACGTATTTTATTTTAATCAATTTTTTATCTTTAAGCTGAACTGTGAATAATTGCAAGCTAATGAAAAATTGTTTGCAAGAAATAAATGAAATAAATGAATAAGAGTTAAGCATGCTTTAGAATACATAAACGTATTTTATTTTAATAAATGTTTTATCTTCGAGCTTAGCTGTGAATACTTGCAAACTGATGAAAAATTGTTTGCAAGAAATAAATGAAAAAATGAACACGAGTTAAGCATGCTTGAGAATACATAAACGTATTTTATTTTAATAAATTTTTTATCTTCAAGCTTAGCTGTGAATACTTGCAAGCTGATGAAAAATTGTTTGCAAGAAATAAATGAAATAAATGAATAAGAGTTAAGCATGCTTTAGAATACATAAACGTATTTTATTTTAATCAATTTTTTATCTTTAAGCTCAGCTGTGAAAATTGTTGGCAAGAAATAAATTATTGTGTGATTTAAAAGAAAAAAGTCAACTTGACGAGTTTTCCAGGTGAAACAAAATTCCTGACGGAGATCAATGAATTTGTTCTTACCAGGCAACTGTCGGAAGCGCAGCCGCCGACGTTGCGCATTTCCTGGAGGCTGCCCCAAGGCCTCGGCTCGTTCTTGCTCGCGTACGCGTTTGCGAACGAGGAGGAAAATTCGGCGTTGGCAGGCTTGAGATCCTCCATGCTGTGGACCAGAGACTTGGAGTAGTGACTGTAAACTTTGGGACTGAGTTTGTGCTCGGGATTGGCGGGCACCGCGAACGTCGATTCGGCCTTTTTCCGCTCTTCCATCGCGATCCTCCGTTGATTATTCTCCAAGGTGTTTTCCAGCGTTTCGACGACGAGGGATTCGGCGCGAGGCGTTTCGGCGCGTACGTGCTCGTCGACTGACGAGCCAGTCGCTTTCTCCCCAACCGAACGAGCAGATGGTCCGGGACAGGTGACGACGTCCCCACTACCTCGCCTCGAGCCGACTCCCCTTAGGGAACTCCGGGATAGATTGTTGAACGGGCCAACCCCTGCACAAGCGACGTCCTCGTTGCTCCAGCTTTTCGTTCGCGCCTCCCTCTCGCCTTGCCCCGGCACGTTCGAGTATTCCGGATCCTTCGACGACTTCGACAGCGGCGAGTCGCTCCAGCGAAAATCGCAGTACGCCCTGACCGTCAGCTTCGAACTCGCGGCTGGACAAGCGTCGTTCTCGCGACAGAAGGAAACTTGCGGATTCTGGAAAATAATATTTAAATAGTGAGTATTTTACTTTTTCAACGTGACAACAACGTTTTCAAAGATTTAAGGTGCTATGGTCATTGGTATCGTTTTTTACTTATTTTGTTAAAATTTTTCATAAACTTTCTTTAACGTCATATGTACATGTATGCCAATTTTCAGAAGGTTTAACCATGCGGAACTCGAGATATTTATTGGTAAAAATGACATTTTTTTTGCATTCTTCCATAAGAGCGCGTGTTAAATATTGCGATCTTCAACAATAAATATCTCAACTTCTACGTGGTGAAGCTTTCTAAAATTTTGCAC
>JAPYYW010005072.1:0-13929 GCA_030522545.1 Cremastinae sp. A BG-2022a
ATTAAAGAAGCTTCATCAAATTTTTCAAAAAGATTTCATCATTTTTTTTTGTGCAATCGCATAGAGAGTAGACCTGTCATTGGATGATCTTGAATTTCAAATATGTTTTTTTCTTCAGTCGATTTTCAGCAACTTTTCTTAATAAATGTTTACTCTCAAACGACTTCGTACGGGAGAAAAACGTTGTCGAACTTTTGATTTTTTGCTCTACGGAGTCAACTCCCTTAATGTCCCCAGGTGTTCAAAATCCTCAATTGAGCGGAATAAGTATGGGATTGGGGATTGGAATGCCGAACAGTCCGTTTGGCTCTCGTGGAACGTCCTACACGACTTCTTGCTCCGGTGGCGGCCCTTCACCGTCTCAGCAACAACAACACAATCAACATTCGCGATCTCAGAGCCCGATGGCGACGATATCGCGATGCCAGTCACCGACGCATTCGGCATTCTCGCCGTTGATCGCGACCTCGATCAATCCCAGCATCCACCAAAATCGCCTGCACCAAACCGTTATGACGACTGCCCTGAGCCAACTGCAGAACAGCCCGAGTAGTTGCAACAGTACGCAATATCAAGATTGTCCAACGACTGCGAGCAAACCCCTCTATCCAGAACTATGCTTGGATCACGTGTGGACGGAAAATATCGGAGTGCCCAAGTAAATTTATCCTTTCATTGATCGAGCCCCTAATTTGTATCCAAACACTGAGAGAAATCACGATAGTAGATTTCATCATAAAGTTACAACTATGCTGATTATTTTATAACTAAATTTATGTTTATTAGGGGTGTGCGAATTATTCGTTTCGAATCGAATTTTCGAATAAGCCGAAAAAAATTCGATTAATTTGAAAAATATTCAAATAATTCGAAAATTAGAGAATTATTGGAATTATTCACGAATTATTAAATTATTCGTGAATTTTTGAGTATTTTGAATTCAGGATTTGTTATGTTCGGCATTAAAATATAAACTAGGCAATGCGAAACGCGCTTCGCGCGTGCTAACTTTGGTTATAGATTGACGTTTTGAGAATCTATCAGTTCTTTTTGTGCAAACTGTCAGTTTACATCTATGAATTTAGTTCGTGACAGTTCTACTTTATAAATAAGGAATTTACAAATAATATATATTTTATTTGAACCATGAAATAAAAGTATATTATTCGAAAATGTAATATTTTGATGCATAATGTAATGAACTTTGACTTAAAAACAATCGAAAATCCAGTTATAATTCGATAATTTGCGAATTATTCGAAATTTTTCGAATTATTCGTATTTTTTTTTCGATTTATTCGATTCGAATTTTGAATCGAATATTAATATTCAATTCGATTCGATTAGATTCGAACGATATTCGCACACCCCTAATGTTTATCGTAAAATAAAGTATATATTTATGATAGAATCTAAACAGAATATAATTATAGTTCCATAATAATTAGTATAGTTGTCACTTCTGTATAGTAAAATTTATCATTCTTTTCTCTCAGTGAATGCACTTCGATCTTTCAGATTGTACCTCCTTCCCGAAAATATTCTTTGTCTCGAGCTCCTGTAGACTATCGGGGGGAAAGTAAGGAAATATATTTCGAAGCTACATACTCGCAATGAAATGTTTCTTTTTTTCTCGCAGGGACGTTCTGTCGGGGCGAGCCTCGAAAGTCCTTCTGACCTCCGATCTCGTGGGTCAAGCCTACTTGGGTTACCTCGTTCCTGCTCGGTCACAACTCTTTCTCGTGAGAATCGAAAAAACGAACACGCAGCAACAAATTATCTTCGGAATGGTCACGAGTATCGTCGCCAAGGACGCTGTCAGTCTTCCGGTCAGTACGAACATTCTTTTTGTTAATCATTCTTTCGTTTTGTGTGTTTTCAGAAAAATCAATGAACGTTTTCAAATTTAAAAAAAAAACAGTATTCACTTTGCGTGAAAGTAAAAGCACAAGTGCATTTTTTTGGAAAGTTTAAAATTCAATTTATTTTGTGTGTTTTCATAAAAATCAATGAACGCTTTCAAAAGAAAACAGTATTCACATTGCATGAAAGTAAAATCACAAATGCATTTATTGGAAAGTATAAAATAAAAATTGTTATTCTAATGAGTAATAATTATTTTTTGCAGTCACTAAACATGATCGCGACGATGGATCTATCGAACGGAGTAACTTTGTACTCTGGCGTAACCTGTGTTGGAAAAGTTCACATAACGAGCGTATTGCCAAACATCGGTGGATGTAACTATTTCATCAACAGTCTCGGCCAGAAACTGAGTTCTCCCTTTCCTCGCAGAAGTTCTTTGATATCGCAAAACGTTGCTTCTCACGAAATCAAATTCGAAGAAGCCCTGCACATGCTTAGCCCCGTTGGCGGTACGTGCGCTAGGCCACCAATTTTATTGGACAATTCCATTTTGGACGCAGGACTCGTGGGACTCAAGGACGCCGTTGGAAATAAAATTACTCTGGAGTATGGAAACAAACTGTACTACAGAATAGCCCTACCAGCATCTAGCACGTCTCCTTTGGGTTCGTACAAAAAAAAAATTCTTTCAATGAGATATTAAGGTGGTCAGTATCCTTAGACAGCAAAAAATGAGACATTTTCACTGAATTTTTTCTAAACCAATTGCATCATTTTGAATTTTCGACATTATTTTTTATAACTTTTGAGTGTTGACGTTTTTTTTTTAATTTAATGATACAGGGTGAAAGGTTTCTCACTGTAACGTAATAAACTTAAAGTATTAAAATAAGTTTGGAGGTATTAAAATTGTAGTCAAAAACTCGCGTACTTTTGAATTTTATATAATTTTTGTAATTTAGTTTTCGAAGTTAATTTTTTCGCTACTCATGCCAAATAATGAAATGTGCTTCCGATTTCTGATTCACATTGATAGAAAAATTCATAAAGTGGAACAAGAGATGCCTAAAGCAATAACTTGCACCACTGCAAGTACGTATCCAATTGTGCTGAGTCTTTTGACAAATTTTACAGGGTACGTAATGTATTGTCTAAATTGAATTGAATCTCAAATTTTGCATTTATTTGTTGAAGATTTTCACGTTTTCAATCAGTGGTTAATAATTCAATCACACAGTTTTTTTTAAATAGATTTTTTAATTTGTACTCGGTACACTGTATCATATTATGTTATCTGTAATTATATTATCTCTTTGGTAATTTTTTTAAAGTTTATTTTATACCTTTACTTTTCTTATACTTTTATTGTACTTTTCTTACAGTTGAAAACTGCATTTATTTCGGTCCAAATAGCAAAAAAGCTCGTCTGATCCATTATCATCTAATAAAAGCTCCATTAAAGTAATTGATTTACAGTGTGACACTGCACATTTTTCTGTCATGCTTGTGAATTTTACCTATCGATTTCATAATTTTTACGAATGATTTTTTTTCCGTGTACGAATATTTCATTATCTTAAAAAAAATCAGTAAAAATGACTCATTTTTGAGCATCTATTGAAATTGCCCCTTGTTTAAATTTCAGGGCTCTAAATTATGTGCTAGAACTTTATAAATCTTACTAATATATAAATGTGAATGTTTGTATGTTTGAATGTTTGTTACTCAATCACGCAAAAACGATTGGACGAATTTGAATGAAATTTGTCATACACGGAGAAAAAAGTTTGGTTGAATCAACTAAACAGGCGGTCACGGAGGGCGAAAGAAATATTTAGTTAATTTAATATGATATTTTTTTAATTCAACTTAATATTTATTTCCGTGTCTAAAAAAAGGCACAGAAACAAAAATTTAGTTGTATTAAATGAATATTATGTTAAATTAACTAAATATTTCTTTCGCCCTCGGTGACCACCCGTTTAGTTGATTCAACCAAATTTTTTTCTCAGTGCAGAGACAGTTTACAACATGGATTTAAACATAGGCTACTTTATTTTAACTCATGGTAACTAGATGGAACTTCAAAGTATGAAATTCTATAAAAATCGACCTATTTGCATGAAATTTGGTTGAAATACGTATTTAAACCCATAGAATATTTCCGGGCTATTCATTTTGTTGTGACTTACCACCAGAGAACAATTACATATATCAACTTTTATATTCTTTAAAGGATGGCTCAAAAATTTTTTGTAATACGTAATAAAAACAAAAATATTTTAGCGATGTATGCACTTTTTAGTAATTCGCCAGTAGATGATGATACTTTTTTCACAAAACAGCTTTTTTAAATAAATGATTTTTTTGTTGTACTATGTTCCGAAATGGTAAATATAAAAAATTAAAGATAATATTCAATTCTCAATTAATGGTGGCAGTACGTTAACTGTACTTTTCACTTCTCTACTCTTGACATTATTTTTTCGTATTTCATCTTCAATGTGGCTTCTATAAAAGAATTAACTACTTGGAATAAATTTACTCAAAAAAAAAAACTCTTCTTCAGTTCTAAAACGCCAAATGAAGAGAGTAAAGTTAACGTACTGCCCACTTTTTCGTATTGTCAAACAACTAATTATTAATTGTACCTTCAAAACATGTATAAAATTAATTTATTTTCAATCGTAGAGAGATTGCCTCCCAGGATACACGTGAATACAATAAAGACTAATTTTTGTTCACAGTTACAAAATGTTTGAAAGCTCTTCGTAGTGTTTTGCAACGAGACCTTGCGATGCAGCTGCTGGTAAAGTGGTACGGAGCGAGAAACGCGCCAGGACCGCAGGATTTCACCCCAGCCCAGGAATGGCACCTCTTCTTGATAAATTTATTCACCCTGCTTGGCTACGACGTCGACAAGCTTCGTTTGATCCAGAAGAACGACGACGACCGTCTGACCGAGCGTAACAGCCCGACGGTTGTTCCGAAGAAGCAAAAAACCAACGACTCAGGAACCCACGAGGACTGGCTTTACCTGCTGGGATCGAGTGAGCACAAAAACACGAGTCCCTACATGGTAGATGTTCTCCATCTGAGGGAGCATTTTCGAAAAATTGATGCAGTCTCAGGCACGAAGAGACCAGCTTCGATGAACGTTGGAAGGATGAGCACCCAGGCTGTACTTTTCCCATATTTGCCTCTAGTTCTATTCTCCCTTCACCTTCTCTACGAAGAATTGAAACTGAACTGCGTGATGTCGGAGAGCCTGCCACTGCTCGCTCAGCTGCTCCACCAGCTAAGCACTGACATCAAATTCGACATGTATTCCCGTTACTATTTCCTCGATTTTCCAAAGCTCTGCAGTCCCGAAGGCTCCTTGCCTTCTCAATTTACAACGGCGGAGCTCGATAAAATAACAGCACCGAGTTACATGCCAGTAAAGCCTCCGAGCGTTTTCGAGAGCCTGCACGATCTTCTGAACGGCGTCGCGACGCCGCCTTATCCTTATCTGAGCCGAGTTAATCCACGAACGAGATCCATCGTCCAGCTGGTCGCCCTGGCAGCGAACGAGGGCAGAGCGGACTCGCTCGAGATCGACCAGTTCGCGAAACTCATCGTGCCGGCTGGGAGTCGGGCGGACACGGGCTCGAAGCAGGAAAAGGATTTGCCGAAGAGGCAGGAATGTCCACGAGCCGACAGGATCGTTCTGCTTTATCACGAGATGGGTCTGACCAAACGGGATCTCGAGAGCTTGCCGCCAGGGGTCGGCCTCATCCTCAAGGACATGATGCACAGGTGTCGCGAACGTCCCCCGTCCGACTGGCCGACCCAGGTCTACGAGCTGATCGATCGCGAGGACCTGGCGGGCCTGGAGAAACACTCGAGGGAGTCCGGGGAGGACTTCGAGACCAGCCGGAATTATCCCACGAGGGATTCCGAGCAGGACGACGGGATGGAATTCGACGACGCGATACTGAAGCTCCGCTTCAACAAGGACCACCGCGTCGCGGAATTGAGAAGATTGCTGAATTCTTCGAAGCCCGTGAGAATCGCGATCGTGCAGAGACCGGACGTCAGCGACCACGAATTCATAGAGGAACAGGAACGTCACTTGCATGCCCTTTGCACGAGAACCATGGCACTTCCGGTCGCCCGAGGGATGTTCACTCTTCGGACTTCGACGCCGATCGTCACGGAGCAGCTGCCGATTCCCCGGCTGTGCCTGACCGGGAAAGCTCCGCCTCGAGGGACGACCGTGGAGCTCGCCCACATCGACGTCCCTCCGAACATGAATCTTTGGCCTCTCTTTCACAATGGCGTCGCGGCGGGCCTGAGAATCCATCCTGACGCCTCCAACATTGATTCGACCTGGATCGTTTATAACAAGCAACAGCAGGGCGAGTTTGGGGTCGAGCATTCTGGATTCTTGATGGCGCTCGGTCTCAACGGACACTTGAGGAATCTGGCACCCTTCAGCATGTACGAGTATCTCGTCGAAGGCCACGAAGCCACGAACGTTGGGCTGCTCCTTGGCCTGTCAGCCACCCACAGGGGCACCATGGACGTTTCCATGACAAAGCTTCTCTCTCTTCACGTCGAAACTCTTCTTCCTCCCACCAGCATCGAGCTCAACGTCCAACAGAACGTACAAGTCGCTGCCCTCATGGGGGTTGGTCTCGTATATCAGGGAACCGCACACAGACACATTTCTCACGCTCTCCTGTCTGAGATTGGTAATTTTTTATACTTTAAGGTAGTCGTATCGCTGCAGAGTTGTCTAAAGTCATTTGCAAGTATTTGACGTAATTTACGAAAAAGTAAAGATCATTATTTTTAAAAAAATTGAAATTTTCATTTACCAGTAAGGTAAACGTTCCAATAGTTGGACAATCTTCGCCATATTATTTTTAATTAGGGGTGTGCGAATATCGTTCGATTCGAAATTCGAATCGAATAATTCGAAAAATTTCGAATTATTTGAATGATTTAAATAATTCGCGAATAATTCGAATAATTCGCGAATTACCGAATTATCACTGAATTTTCGATTGTTTTTAATACAAAGTTCATTACGTAATGCATCAAAATATTACATTTTCGAGTAATATACTTTTTTATTTAAAACATTAAAAATAAATTACCGATTCAGTATCAAACTTATTATTTTTGAAAAAAAATTTGTAGCAAATTTTTAAACGTTGTATTTTTAATAATATCGTATTTTATTTATACTTTATTTACTACAATATTATTCATGTTGTTTCATTCTTATTAAAAAAAAGTATTAATTGTTTGAGTTTCGAATCGAATATTAATATTCGATTCGGAACGAATAATTCGAAAGTTCGAATTATTCACACATTTCACACGTATGAGAATAAAAAGCACAAAATATTTATTAAAATTAGAGAAGCATATAATTTACCGTACCATATGTTTTCAAAATGGACTTGAAATTGTGATTTTATTATAATTGTTTATGACTCACGTAAACTATTTATGCATAATTTATCTACTGCTCAAGCCTCAGGTTTTTTGTTTCAAATTCAACAACTATTTTCATAACTATTAAAAATTAACAATTATAAATATTCAGGACAATCTGCACAAGGTTAGAAATCTGTATGCAGCTGAGAGAAATTATTTTATACTTATATTTAGTCCATTTTAAGAACGTAAAATATTTAAATGCTTTTTATTCATAAAATTATTTTTTATTCTTTAAATAAAAAATGTAGTTCAATGTGAACTGTGAATTAAAAATATTGAAACAATAATATTCGTAACAGGGAGACCACCAGGTCCGGAGATGAAGAATTGTGTCGACCGCGAGTCGTATTCGCTAGCTGCAGGAATGGCTTTGGGATTGGTAGTTTTGGGACGTGGCGGAGGTGCGGATTTGGCAAGTATACCGGACACACTGCATTATTACATGGTAGGCGGACACGTGAGACCATTCACCGGGGCCCAGAAGGAAAAATACAAATCGCCCAGGTATTTTTTAAAAAATAATACCTATCTCTGATAATAAATTTAATTTGTATTTGAAGAAAGCAAAAAATTAGAGAAAATTTTGTTCTTTAGTCGTCAACACATTATATTTTTCAAGTTAAAAGAGCTTTGAGAGAAGTAAGATTAAAGTTTTGGTTTAATGTTTTTCGTATGAAAAAATTAAGGTAGTTTTTGCATAAAACGAATTTAAAGACAATTTCGTAAAAATTTGCATAAACTTTCTTTAGTATCACACGCAAGAGCATGTTAAATTTAAATAAGTTTCATTACGTAAAAATCAAGATGTTTATTGTTGAAAATGACAATTTTTTGTAGTTCCCCATAAGGGTCCTTGTTAAAGTTTTTAATATACTGAATATCTCGATTACCAAACGATGAAAGCTTTTCATATTTTTTTAGCATTTTAGGACAATGTTAAAGAACCTTTGTATGGATTTTCAAGAAATCATCTTTCAAAAATTTAATCTGATGATTTTTCATTTACTTAACAATTAAAAAAAAACATTTTAAACTGTCCATAGCGCAAATTTGCACAAATCTTCCTTAAATTTTATGAAGCTTTGCCATCTAGTAATCAAGATGTTAATTGTTGAAAGTCGTCGCATTTTTTGATCTCTCATAAGAGCCCATGTTAATAGTGACAATTTTTTGAAATAAATATCTCGATAACCACATGGTGAAGCCTCTTTAAATTTAGCACACATGTTAATATGATGTCAAAGAATATCAGTAGAAATTTTGAAATAATTCTGTCTCAAAAAAAATCAAGTTATGATTTTATATTTAGTTAACACGTACAGCCAAACTTTTTAATAGACTGTCACGCGACTCCTACCTCAAATTTCTCAAATTTACTTTATTAAGTCATTCAACGACATTTTCTCATCAAATTGAATGGAAAAAAGTTTGAATAACTGTGAAAAATGTTATCCCAAATATAATCATTCTATTTCGTGCATAGTTATCAAATTCGTGAAGGAGATGCCATAAACATCGATGTGACCAGCCCTGGAGCGACGATAGCTTTGGGCCTAATGTATTTTAATACTGGCAACCGAGCTGTGGCCGAGTGGATGCGAGCACCAGGCACACAATTTCTTCTCGATTTTGTTCGACCAGATTTGCTGCTATTACGAATTCTTTCGAGATCTCTGATACTCTGGGACGAGATCGAACCTACGACTGCATGGATTTCTAGTCACGTGCCTGACATTGTTCAAAAATATCGTTTACAAAAACCGACACCGGAAATAACTCAGAGTGTCGATCTGGAAACGATGAAGTGAGTGTTCAAGACAGAATTATAAAAAAAAATTATTTGATGAAAATAATCGATCGATTAAATAGATAAAAAAGATTTGCCACTTTAAAAAATTAATTTTTTTTTCATGTAAACATCGATGTATTACCATGTTTATATTATCAAAAAGATCGAAATGAAGCTTATTTCGTTAAGGATGTATGGGACAGACAATCCTAGTGAAGAGTTAATTCTTGATCTTAAGTTCATAAAAACTAGACTCTGGCTTTTGCTAAAAAGTGGAATATAATGCTGATGTTCAATTTTTAATTCGTATTACAATTTAAGTTTTTTAATGGTTTAAGTGGCTTGTATAAAAATTAAAAACAAAAATTAAATGAAATGAGAAGTAACGTATATTATAAATAAAAATTTTTTAGGTTAAAAAATGTCTAAATAATTGAAATGTTTTCTTTTAATTTCAGTCAAGCGTATTGCAACATAATCGCAGGGGCTTGCATGGCGCTCGGTCTCAAGTACGCTGGAACAGCGAACGAAAACGCTTTCAAAACTCTTTACAACTACGCTCAAATGTTCACTGCTCTTTCGCACAAGTCGATTGGCGAACTTGCAGGAAAATCTACGATCGAAACGTGCCTAAACGTTATTTTACTCTCTACAGCTGTTGTTATGGCAGGAACTGGGGATCTCAAGGTTTGTATTTTTAAGGATTTATGAGCGATATTTTAAAAAGTATGAGAATTTGATAAATTTTTAGTATTTTGTTCTTAAGCATATGAAAAAAATGTTGTGCCAAATTTGAAATCGTTTTACTGAACGGTTTGAGAGTTATCAAACTTCAAAGTTACTGAGATTCAACATTACTTCTTATGGAGAATTCGTAAATTTGCACTGAATACAAATTAAAAAATGTAAGATTCTTGTGAATTTTTTAAATATATATTCGTAGTATTGTTCATTTTGTATAGACAATTGCAAAATTTTTTATTAATATTTTTTTATTTAATTGTTTAACCCTTCGTGGTCACCAAGGGTCAAAATGACCCCAAGCGCAACTTTACTACAAGAGTGATTACAAGTTAATCAAAATAAACGCCTTTTTTGAAACGCCCACTATGGAGCTATTTTTCTGTAAACTATGATATCTCAAGAGTATCACCCTAAAATTTTATGAAAATATATTAAAAATTGCCAGAGTTATGATTTTTTAAAATTAAAAATGGTTTTTTTTTCGCATTGCCTCCTTGCTGATTATTTTTCGCCATTTTGAAAATTTGATAAAAATTTTTTGCCATGATATTCTCATTCTGAAAGGTTTAAATTAGTATTCTAAATTTTTGTGAATTGTTCGGAATGATACTGGCGACGCAGCAATCGTTTAAACATGGTTGGGGTCATTGTGACCCCCCCCCCCCTATGACCGGCGTGTTATTTCCAGAACGTGTAACCTCGAAGAATTAAACAATAAAAAATGTTTAAATTATTGTTAAAATAAGCTCAAGTTGCCAATCGATTATCAAACTAAGACTCAACAAATTAGAAACTTTTTAGCAAAAGCCAGAATCTGGATTTTATGAATTTAACGTCAAGAATTTACTTTTTATATTTAGTCGATTTTTCATTCGCTCTCGAATTTAACGTTGTGTTTTGTGTTTCAGATCATGAGAATATGCAGACAAGTGAGAACTCGAGTTGGCCCGGCCAGCAACGTCGTTACTTACGGTTCTCATCTCGCTATTCACATGGCTCTCGGCTTATTATTTTTGGGTGGGGGAAGATACACCCTTTCGAACAGCCCAAGCGCCGTAGCCGCTCTCGTTATCGCTCTATTTCCAAAATTTCCAACTCACAGCAACGACAATAGGTTGATTTAAATATTTTGTATTTACTTTACTAGATATGCGTAATTTTTTAAAGTATTTTTTTACTGTAGTTTTTTTCACCATGATAAATATTTTTTTGTACGATATTTCTCAAAAAAAAAAACAAATTGTATGTAACATTTTAAAGGCTTAAAAATCTAAAAATCTAGATATTTATTGTTGAAAATCTAACTTTTTGCTAACCTTCCATAAAAACCTGTGTTAAAAATTGATTCTCAACGTGAAATATTAAAATTTCTACACTGTAAAGCTTTCTAAAATGTTACATCAATCTTTACAGGATATCAAAGAAGATTCATCGAGTTGTTTTTTTCTCTAAAGAAAAGAATGATTTTAACTTCAGTTTACGTAAGAAAGAGACTTTTAGAAAAATATCTTAATGCAACGTTTTGTATTATTTTCAGGTACCACCTACAAGCTCTACGACATTTGTACGTCCTGGCGGCTGAACCTCGTCTGATTTTGCCTCAGGATATCGACAACAGACAAAATTGTTACGCGACAGTACACCTGACGTTTAAAACCGACCGATGGGCGAGTGGACAGGAAGCTGTTCTGAAAGCGCCTTGTTTGCTCCCTCAGCTGGACAGTTTGGAAAAAGTTGAACTGAAAGATGATCGTTACTGGGAGATTGTTTTCGAGAGAGGGCACAATTGGCAGTTGCTGGAAGGGATGCTCGAAAAATGTAGCACACTCAGTGTCAAGCAGAGAGCTGGTTGTCTCTCCTATCTAGAGGATCCACATGTAATTATTATTCACTTGACCATACTTTACGAGAATTATCATCATTACGTTGAAGAGGCTTACACGTTTATCACGTGAAAATTATTTTTGAACTTTTTTCACTTAAATTTGACGTACACTAAGTTTAAGGTAGTTCTATCGGTACAGTCAAATCAAAAGTTTTTACTCAATTTATTTTTTAGCTTAAGATTATTAAGAAAAGTTGTTGCAAATTGTTTCAAGAACAAGATACTCAAAATTCAAGGTATCCAAGGGGATCTGTACCTGTTACATATATATGAAAATTAAGAAAATCATAATCTTAGGATTTTTTTTAAACTTGAGGAATTTTCTTTGGAGTAAAATAAAGAGCTATGCTAAATTTTAAGAGGATTCACCATCTAAATTTTCATATATTTAGGATTGAAAACCACAATATTTAACACGGGCTCTTATGGAAGAGTTCCAAAAATTGGAATTTTTAACAATAAATATATTCAAATTTCAACGTGATGAAACCTCTTAAAATTTGGTACACATATGCGTTACATATTAAATAACGACTGTACCAATTTTCAACAAAATCCTAAATAATCGATAAAACTATAGAACTATCTCAATATTAAATTTCCTCCGAAATAATTTCACTCGATGATATTTGCCTCAACTTTACACGCAAAACGAATGCGCGTGGACCAACAAACGCCTCCTTAATTTCCACAAATTTCAATTTACAGGGATTCAAGAGTCTAGTGGCGCAAACTTTGACGACTGGAAACGTAATAACGTGGGCAGCACGACCGGAGCACGTAACTTCGTTCACAGATAACAAAACTGTCCTGAACATCGTTAAATATTTTTTGAACAAAGTTACGAAGGGCAAGTCCAAGCACGAAACTAGTAAAGTTGGCTCGATCTCGAGGAACCGAGAAAAAACGAGTTTGGCCTATTCGTCGAAAGCTCACATGGAAGATATGGAAAAACATTCGAAATCTTACGACAGTGAGAAAATGGAGATCGGCGAGATCGGCTCACCGGTGAGAAACGTTCAGCAGGGCGGACGCGAAATCTCTGATTTGGAAAAACACTTTTTGCAAACCCTCGCGATAATTGTTTACGAGTGCGTAATCAAGGACAAAATCAGTTTAATTCCGTTATGGGTGAATATGTACAAGAGCATCGAAACGATCGAGACACGAGCAACGAGCTACGTCGTCTGGCAAATAAAATTGGTATCGGCCCAAGTACTCAACAGGAATCATCCCGAGGATGCAAACTCGTTGCTCAGTACCGAAAGCGTACTGGCGATCAAGCAAAGAACAGCATCGATAATCGATTCTTGGGAAGAAGGTGAGAAAACTTTTCTCTTTGTTTTATTGTCAGATTTGGCCAATCGAGAACTCATTTTTCAAACTTTTCGACGCAGAACTGAGACCGATGCTAAGAAGTTATCTAACGACTGGGACTGTCAAAGGAGATCCTGAAATTCTGGCAAAACTCAGCGCCTATTGCATTTTCAATGATGTTCCCTGTTACCAAAATTACAACGAAACTGGAAGTAAGTTCAAAAAAAATAATAATTAAACACGTATTGCAAGGCTTTTCCAAATATTTGTACTTTAAAAAAAGTACACGTTTCTTATATTACAAACATATCAATTATATACAAATGTCTTTATAAATTTTTTTTTCTTTTTATAAATATGTAACAATTTAATGTTTCAGTTCACCCGTTCATGCAGAACCAATTGACGCAAGATGTTCCAGATGCTACCTTGTATGAATTGTACAAGTTGTTGAGTTGCATTTGAATGGAAAATTGAAGATTTTTAAAATGGAAATGCAATTGGCTAATGATCTGTGATTAAAAACGGAAAAGGTGCTACGACAAAACTCGTGCTTCTAGAAGCTGACGAGTTCTTGTAAAAAATAAAAGAGTCCTGAAAATTTTATTATTAAGATGTAGTCAAAAATGAAGTGTTGCACTGGAAGACCCAAGAATTCACGAGCATCCGCCCTTTCAGTTCTTCTTCACTTCTCTGTACATAAACTTTGTGTCCAACTTATAAATATATTGTTTAAATATGGGTCATTCCATGTCAAATCGACAAATTTTTTACCTGACCCCCTTTGATTTCGCTGAAAATTTTCTTTTTTTTTCTACCCCCCGAAAGTTATTTT
>JAPYYW010005074.1:0-11189 GCA_030522545.1 Cremastinae sp. A BG-2022a
CATGTGGTTTTACAGCTTTGATTCATTAGAAAAAGTTGTTACTAATTGAATCAAGGACAACATATTTTAAATTCAAGGTCATCCAAGGTGATCCGTACTCCATACGTATATATAAAAATTAGAAAAAAAATTTATTTAGGATTTTTAAAAAAAACTAATTAAAGTTTTTTTGAAGTATTGTAAAAAGCTGTACCAAATTTCAACAAGTTCTACTTCTTAGAAGTTAAGATATCAAGATTTGAAGATTGCACTATTTAACACGTGCTCTTATGCGGGAGAGTAGAAAAATAGGTGATTTTCGATAATGAATATCTCGAATTCAATGCAGAGAAACGTCTCAAAATTGAACACACATATGCATATGGCATCAAAGATAGTTTATGCAAAATTTAAAAAGCAGATTCCTAAAAAAATCGTTTCGTGGATGTATACTACCTCAAGTATATACAATTTATTTGCTCTTTGTATTACAGATGGCGATTCGAGAGGCGAATTTGCCGGTAGCAGCGGTCAGGAGGACGAGGGCGTGACGGAGCCGACGGAGGACATGGACGAGGACGTCGAGGAGGAGGAGGAGGAGGACGACCCGGACATGCCGAGCTCGGAGCGAGACCGAGAGACTCCCGGGGCGCAACGTGACTCGGGCTCGACGGGCTCGTCGTCCTCGAAGAAGCGTCAGTCGTCGTCGTCGTCGTCGTCGTCGTCGAACGGGCAGACGGGCCCGAGCCAGGGCCAGCCGAGTACCGGGGGGAACTCGGGGGGTTCGGGATCGGGGACAGGGGGCAAGCCTCGGCGAGCGCGAACCGCGTTCACGTACGAGCAGCTCGTCTCCCTGGAAAACAAGTTCAAGACGACGAGATACCTCTCGGTGTGCGAGCGACTGAACCTGGCGCTCTCGCTCTCCCTGACGGAGACCCAGGTGAAAATTTGGTTCCAGAACCGTCGGACCAAGTGGAAAAAGCAGAATCCCGGCCTCGACGTAAACAGCCCGACCGTCCCGACGACGCCGCCCCATCCGTCGCCGTACGCCTCGGCTTTTCTCTTCGCTGCCCATCCCCACGCCCACCCCCATCCCCACTCCCACTCACATTCCCATCCCCACAGCCACGTGCACCATCCGGCGGGCCCGCCACCCCCGCCGCCACCTCCCGGCTACTATCACCATCCGGCCTCGCCGTACCCCCCGACCGGGCCGAGCTTCTTCGGCCACCACCTCGCCGGGACCCCCGCGAGCGCTTCGACCCCCGTCTCGTCGGCGACCCCGACTTCCGTCGGACTCACTCTCCCCTCCCACCCCCATTCCCACACGCATCCGCACGCGTAGCGTTCCAACCAACTCCCCGATCCCGAATTTCGTCCGGCGGACGATCCTTGTCCCCCCCCTCCCCCGAGATCTCTTTCCAACCGTCTCGATCTCTCTTAACGATTTTCACCTATACGACCTATGAGAAATTTTCACTTTTGTTCCGTACACTGAAAACGTTTTTCTTCGATATAGAAACTTTTTTGTTACGGTACGTTGAGGTAGTTCTGTCAAAATATCATTTTCTTGCGATTTTGTTTAAGGTGGTTGGTCGGTAAAATAAGCGTCGACAGATTTCGTTAAAATTTTGCATAAACATTCTTTAAGGTCATTTACATATGTGCACCAAATTTTACATATGTGCACCAAATTTTATGAATTTTCCACCGTGTAGAAGTCGAGATATTTAATGACAAATATCACATTTTTTTTGTACACTCTCCATATAAGAGCGCGTGTTAAAACTACAATTTTCATCAATAAATATCTCGAATTCCAGACGGTGAAATCTCTTAAAATTTTGCAGAGAGTTTTATATAACATAGAAGAAGTTTTGTTTCATTTTTCAGAAAAATCTATCGTAAAAAAATTATTAATTATTTACCAAGTATATCTGGTATTCATGACCTTGGATAACCTTGGATTCGGAGTATGTTGTTCTTTAATAAATTAGCAACAACTTTTCTTAATAAACTTAATCGCGAAAATCACTGTGAACGTCAGAAAAACGTCATCAAAACGGGAGAAACTTTTGGATTTGACTGTCACAGAACAACCACCTTAAAATTTGCCAAAACCTTATTTTTCGATACGATGTGCAATTTAATTTTGAGCCGTTTCACTACGTAGAACTCGAAATATTTATTGTGAAATATCACTATTTTCTGCAGTCTCCCATACGAGCACGTGTTAAATATTGCCATCTTCAACTCTTGATATCTTGACTTCTGGCTAGTGGAACTTATTGAAATTTTTCACAGCTCTTTATTGTACTTCAAAGAAGCTTTCTTTAATTTTTTTAAAAATCTTAAGATTATGATTTTTTACTTTTCATACATACGTACCAAGTACAGGTCATCTTGGATGACCTTGAATTTTGAATATGTTGTTCTTGAAATAATTAGCAACAACTTTTCTTAATTGACTTAAGCTCCAACACCACATGGTATGGAGAAAAATTCAAATAAAAAATTTTGATTTCACTGTACCTATAGAACTACTTTAAGGTGGTTGGTCTGTAAAATAAGCGTCGATAGATTTTGTTAAAATTTTGCATAAATATTTTTTAAGGTCATACGCATATGTGTACCAAATTTTAGAAGGTTTCACCGATCGGAAGTTGAGATATTTAATGATGAATATCACATTTTTCTGTACACTGTCCATAAGAGCGCGCATTAGAACTACAATTTTCAACAATAAATATCTCGAATTCCGGACGGTGAAGTCTCTTAAAATTTTACAGAAAATTTTATAAAATATAGAAGAAACTTTGTTTAAATTTTTAGAAAAATCATTCGTACAAAAAATTTGTTAATTATACGCCAAGTATATCTAGTATTTCTAACTTCTCGCACAAATCTCTGCAAAAGTCAAAAAAACGTCATCAAAACAGAAGCAACTTTTGGAGATTTGACTATCACAGACTAACTACCTTAATGACGAGGTTCACGCGTTTACCATATGAAAATTATTTTTGAAATTTTTTTCGCTAACATTTGGCGTGCACTGAGTTTAATATGATACCCAACCAGTGGTCGAATTTCAATAACATTCATCGTCTGGAAATCGAGATATTTATCTTTGAAAATCGCATTTTTTGTGACTTCTCAAAAAATCGCGTATTAAAAGTTACAATTTTACACAATGAATATCTCGGCATCTGCACGATAAAGCTATCTTAAATTTTAAACGCATTTTAATATGTCATCAAGGAACGTTAACATTCATTTTCGTCAGATTATCTTGAAAATAATATAATCAAAGTAATAATCTTTCACTTGATGATTTTTGCCTTTACTTTACATGCAAAACAAATGCACGTGGGCGAGCAAACGCGTGAACCTCCTTAAACGATATTTTTTTCAAAATTTAACTATAAATTTTTTTGTTGATTTAATTGAAATTTTTTAATTGAATAATAAATAAGTATTGTATCTACTACATTTTTCAATCAAATATTTTCCAATTATATCTGTTTTCAGTGTCACGAGAACATTGTATTAAGGTAGTTGTCTCGTCGATGCATGTGTTATTTATTTCTTAAGGCAGTTGTGTCGTGAAATCGTTACGTCATATTTCATACAAAAATTGCACAAACCTTCTTTGACGTCATGTGCACGTGTCTGTTAAATTTTGAGGCTTTACCAGTCGAGATATTTATTGGTAAAAATCACAATATTTCAAATATATAACAATAAATATTTCAAATTTTACATGATAAAGCCTATTGCAATTTTTTACAGATTTTTATAAATCATCACAGAATGTTTAGTTGTTTAAAAAAATCTGACGTAATAATTTTTTTCGAAATTTGACCTTGTAAGGCGAGTCTGTTTTTCTTTAGTCAAGTTACAAACAATTTTCTTTTGTACTCGCAAATCGCTTCATTAAGAAATATCATATTTTTAGGTCTTTTCGTATAAATATAATTTTTAAACATGACTGTACCGAGACAACTATCTTAAAATCTCTAGCAATTCAACACAAAACCTCATTTTCGAACCAATACTTTTTTTTCTGTAATTCGTCGAATCACTATTTTTTGTCGATTCATTTCAAGTTGAAAAAAAAAACAGAATTTTCGATACACATGAATTTAGGTTTTTTGGGGTCGTCGTCCAAAATCTGTGACCCATTGTCGGTATGAAATTATGAACAATAAAATTCAAAAGAATCGTCCGCCTGTAAGGCCAGAGAGAAAATTCCGCGTGTGCGTTTCTTCGTACGGGTAAAACTCGTACCCCGCGAGTGCAAATTAAATTATTCGTGGACAAATCGTTAAATAAAGAGAGACAAGAAAAATCAAACAATGTGGAGAAGACGTGAGATAAAATGACGAAGTGTGATAAAAGTAGTCGATTATTATTATTATATGTGAGAATGAGAAGTTGCGAATATTGAGAAATTAGAAATCCTCCTGTGTAAAATAAATGCCGTAAGTTACGCTTGTAAAAAAAAGTAAAATGAAAAAGAACAGAAAATAAGAAACTGGGGATTGTTTATTGTTATAATCATCAAATTTATTTTAAAAAGTGTAAATTATGAACTTTCAAGGTGGTCGTGTTGATGAGCAAAAACTAATGCACCATACATGCATGTATTTAGATACTAGACAAAAATTTTCAATTAAAATATGTTGTACAATAAAAAAAATTATGCAACAAAAAATGGTTTATTGAGTTATCGGTTAATTACGTAAACTAATTTCGAAATAACGCTCGCAACATTTATTTGATCGAATTTCAAAAACGATCAGACTGCTAACAAAGGTTTTACTTATTAACTGTCATTTATCCATACGAAGCTGTAAAATTCACGTTACCGAAGTAGTTATTAATTCAGGCATCGAGTTATAATTATCCAAAAATATGTAATCAAATTTTTAAAAAACGTGACGTTATCACCATTTAAAATTGTAAAAGCCAGCTGATGACGAACAAATCAATTGATTAATTTTCAATAATATATTTATTTATACTTCCCCTATGTTGTAAAATTTTTTAATACACAATCAATGATTTGAAATAAAAAACCAAAAATATTTAGATATATCTTTTTCGAAAAATTACTGGTCAATTGACTATGCAGTACACTTGGAGACAATTATGGCAGATCTTACTGTTTAAAAATGACAACTACACTAATTTTTGTTGAACTGCATAAATTTAATTTATATCCTGTCCTAAGTATCATTTTTTACTTTAAAAATATATTTAACTCGAAAATAATTGGTGCAGTTGTCACTTTAGGATGAAACCTGTATACACTGGTGTGATTTTTTTCAAGATACCAAATTGATGCATTTTGCATTGATGCACGACCACCTTGATGCATTTTCCATTGCATTTTGTTTTATATTCACCATACACAAAAGTAAAAAAAAAATAATTTCTCCTCAACTGAAGAGGAAAAAATAAATCCATCGAGGAAATAACGTGTCCCTTAGAGTTTCACTCATTAGTGTGATCAGAGAGCGGGTGTGGACTCGTAATGAGACGCAAAGAAGAGTGCGAGGAGTTGCATGTTCGAAGAAAAATAAGACCCCGTGCGAATCCATTAGGAGTCCGGATGCCAAGAGAGTTTATACATAAAATATTTTTATGTATAATTTATGTATAAGTATATTTATAGATAAATAAAAAGTGTACATATAGATTATTATATATAAATATTATACATAAATTCTTATATACATATATATAAACTTACAGTAATGTACATAATTTATGTATTTATAAATATATGAGAATTTATGTATAAGAATTTATATATAAATAAGTTATATATAATGTATGAATATATCGCTTGGAGAAATCACTCAGACCGGGTCGAAGAGTTTACGGGACGTTCGCGCGTGGCTCGCGAACGACAGTGAGTTCATTGTGGAGCAACCAGCAAAGGGACCAGTCGCAAATTGACGGAAAATCGCCGCCACTTCACTCTCTCTCTCTCTCTCTCTCTCTCTCTCGCTTTCTCTTTCCCTCTTTCCTTCGCTTTGATGACCGAATTAGAAACTCGCGGGGTGTTCTGCAACGCTTCCCTTGGAACTTTAAAGACTCTCGCGCGCTCGACTCTCGCGTATGATGAACGAAACTCGAGCGAGAACCCATCTGACGATTTTTATTTTCTGAATAGTAACCGTTAGGCCTATTTTTTTCCTGAAATTTTGGAAAATTTTTATCGAGACATTGGGCAAGTAGCACGTGAGCGTTTGTTGAAAAAAAAATTGGGATTAATATTACATTCTTACATACTAGATGTTCTGAACCATCAAAAAATTTTGGTGAAAAAATGCTTTTAAAAATATGAGAATTTCATTTATTTTTTATTCTTATGCATACGAAAACATATTGTGCCCTGTTAGAAATCGCTTTACTAAATGGTTTAAAAGTTATCAAACTTCAAAGTTGTTGAGATTTAACATTTTACTTCATAAATTTGGAAAATTCATAAATTTGTACTGAATACAAATTTAAAAACATGAGATTATTGTACTTTTTTAAATATATTTGTATAGTAGTGTTCATTTTGTATCAACAGCAATTTTAAAACGTTTTCCTACAATTTTTTAAAATTTAATTGTTTAAACAATGAAAAATGTTTAAATTATTGTTAAAATATGCTCAAATTACTAATTAATAGTCAAACTAAGACTCAAAAAATTTACTTTTTGCTGGGATTGTCTGTCCCATACATCCTTAAATGTATAAAAACTTTTTTTTTTCTTCGACTGTTTATTATCTGGTACAACAGATTAACTTTGATCAAAATCGTTAAAATGAACACAGATTTTATACAGAAACTCTTCATGGTATGAACTGTCACATTGACAGATATTCAATGAGCTGTCACTTAAGATAAATGAATTTAGTCAGAATAATATAACAAAAATAGAATATTTTAAAATAAAATATTTTAATTAAAGAGAGGAGTGGTACGTTTCAACATTAGACTTCGATCTATCGTAAACTTTAATTATGATCATCAATTTTTAAAGCAAGACATTAAGTTAACAGGGTTTTTCAATGAACTTGACATGTATCTTGTCTAAATGATTTTTCCAATTTCTTTGCTATCAGAACTTTGATTTTTATGCTAACATTATTTTCCAGTTATCATTTTCTTTTAATTATATTGAATAATTGTGATACATGAATTTATCGTTTTTTTAATTTATCATATTTAAATATTTTACACATAGTGTTTCTGAAACGTGTATATAGTTTTTTTTAAATTAATTATAATGATTACTTTTATTTTTATCCCTTGTTCATTAATTTTCTATTTCTGAAACGTGTGTATAGTTTTTTTTTGAATTAATTATAATGATTACTTTTATTTTTATCCCCTGTTCATTGATTTTCTCTATTTCTTTTCCACGTAAGGTGTATCGATTGAATTCATCAGCAGCAAATTATTGAAATTCGATAGCAAGTACGATAATCGCAAGAAATAAATGAAATATCGATTGTCATTCGATGTGGGGTATCAATTACGCTTTCGGAGGGGCTGGTACAGAGGGTAACTAACTTGGAAGAGAGGAGAAAAAGCGAGCATCGAAAGAATCTTCGAGGACGAGATGGACTGTCATTTTTTTTTGCCGGAAGGCTCGTGGGTGTAAATAACGGCGTCGACACCCCTCGCCGGAGCCCGAGGGCAGTAACCGAGAATACACTTCCTTCGAGTTCGGTTTATTTCGAGGGCAAAAGAGCGAGAAAAAGGAGTGAAGATGAGAATAAGAGGAAGAAAATAAGCAGCAGCGCTGGATCTTTGCTTTTTTTCGCTTTTGCACATTTTTTCTTACTCGCTCCGGAAGATCCTCGTGCTCGCTCGTCCCCGCAGACTCTCTCGCCCTGCAGGGATTCAAAGAAAAGAAATCTCACGTCACGGAGATTAGCCCTCTTTTCTCTTTCGTTTTTATCTACACTCTCCGTGGCACTTTACCTCAATCAGCCCCTCGATTTATTCTTTTCCTCCTGCTCGCTCTCTCCGGGGTGCTCTCCTTCGATTTTTCCTTATACGCGAGTGACCCGATGCGGCCGCAGACGCCAGCCAACCGGACCGCGTTATCGCGACGGGGACAAAAAGCACGGACGATCGCGAGAGAATGAGAAAAAAAGTCGGGGAGGATGAGGACGGTCGAGAAGCGGGAGAAAGAAATCGGAGGGACAATTTTCAGAAGGAGAGAAAATGAGAGGAGAAAAAAAGATAGTCGCTGATGCCGGCCGACGTACCGATTCCCTTGAATTAATTCTTAAGGGGGGTTCAGAGGGAGGGAGAGAGAGAGAGAGAGAGAGCACGGATTTGGGGACGCGGGAACCTGCGAGCCCCGCGTCGCCTGTGGCAAACGCGAGGGGGGTGCGAGTCGAACAAGTGGACCGTGAAATAACCAACCCCCAAAGCACTCGCACCCCCGTCACAGCTCTCAGTCCCAGGCCGCGCGTTCTCTCTCTCTCTCTCTCTCTCTCTCTTTCCTTCGTTTCGACATTCATCCCCACCGACAGATCGCTCCGTTTCGGCAGTAGCGTATAACCTCTGCTCGCCAACGCGAGAGCTCGTTTCTTCTGCCGATCTCTTTACGTTTCTCATTTCATTACAGAAATAAAATCAAGGAAACATATCATTATTTTATAATAATCATTATTATTTTATATAATAATTATCACTATTCCATATTATAATTTTTATAATAATCGTGTGTGGTTATTTATATTCTATATTAATATTATATATTTTACATGTAATACTGTATTTTATGTTTATTTCAATACATATATTGTATTGTATATTGCATATTGTATATTATTTTATATCACATTATTATAGAATATTGTATATTATTTTTCATCATAATATCATATAATATTCTATATAATATTGTGTATTATATTCTATTTAATATTCTACAATAATCATGATTGTTTTATAATTTCACATTAAATTATTATGTACCTATATAGTACTTTCCAAAAGACCAACATGCATTTAAAAAGCTCATTAAAAATCACGCCAACTTATCTTATTTTTGAAATTGCAAATAAGAATAATTTATGACAGAGGTCGAACTATAGTACCAAAATATTTTGAATCGTAATACCTTAATTTTTTATTATTCGTAAAGAAATTTTATTCATAAAATTATTGCTTTTATACATTTTAATATAATTTGAGAACAATAGTGGAATGCTCAAATACAATTTGGTTTAATATGATAACGTTATTTCAATCGAAATAGAATTGAAATAGAGAAATGTCAAGATAACGTGACAACTTATGATCAACTTTGTAACTAAGTTATTGATCAATGCAATATATAAATGATAACGCTTATTTATACTTAATTCTAAATTAATTAGTAATAGTTGTCATTTCATCGTAAAATCTGCTATCATGATTCCTCTTAATAAAGTTATTTACGAACTTTTTTTGAGAAATTTTCTACAGGAGCAAAACTGAACACTGAGCATATTTTGATAAAAATTTTTATTATTTATAATTAATTATTAAATAATTTTTAATTATTTAATAAATTAATTATTTTAAAATAATATTAAAAATAATTTACCTATTTTAAAATCAATTAAAATAAATTTCTAGTAATACAATTAATTTTTTTCTCACATTCTCATCAAATTTTCAATCTCATCAGTGTATGCACTGAAACACTGAAACAGCAAAGAATATTTCTTAAAATACTATACTAATTTTGTTGATATTAAAAACAAATAGTTACAAAAGACAAGCCATTGCAGTACAAAACAAAAACCATTAACATTATTATAAAGTGATATTTGGTTGTGGAACAAAATAATGAAAATTATTGAAAAAATTGTATTTTCAGTGAATGAGCACACGTGTGTGCGTTTATAGAGTTTGACGTGCACCCGAGTATCAAGTCGATAGTTTATAACGGAGAAACACTCGAGGGTTGTAATAATCTTGGTAGGGTGTTCGAGGGGGTAAACGGCGATTGACGAGGGCAAACTGATCCACGCGACGGAGCTTCCGTACTCCATGTCGCGTATGATGCGCCCTGGCTGATGCATGCAGTCACATCGGGCCTCTTCGGAGCTTGCCGTCGCCACTTGAGCGTGTAATAGCTCAATAGCTGTCAGACGGCGCTCCGGTCCATCTCTCTCCTCGAGACCCATACCGATGGATCTTCGCCCTAACGCCGATAAAACGATCCTAACGCCGATAAAACGATCTTCAAACGCGCCAGCCGAAAAGATCATCTCGAGCCATTTATTTGCCAGTTTATTGTTGTTCCGTTTTTGCTCGCGTTTGCTTCCTTATTATTGCGCGTATAAGGTAAACGTCCCAATAGTTGAACAGCTAAGGGTTTTCACACTTTATCTTTATTCAAAAAATTCTCAAACCAAAAAATCTGCTTCTAATTCACATCTTAACTATTGTCTGATATTTAAGCGATACAAAACTCACTTTATGTGCTAATATTTCTAGTAAATACTTGGACGTTTCAACATGTTGGATGTTCCAATAGTTGGACATAATATCGATCTTGTTTCTAGACTTGAGCGAGTTTTTTTCAATAAATTAACGTTATGACAAATAAATCTGTATGGAATATAATAAACTCTTTGGATACGAAAATAATCCATACAATTTTATTGAAAAAAAAACTCAAATATTAAAAATAATATAGCAAAAATTGTCCAACTATTTTGAAACATTTGCCTTATATTGGAACGTTTACCTTACACTATAAAAAATGTGGTGTAAAAAAGGTGTTAATTCAACACCATTCTTGGTCTATATAGTTCTCATCGTTTGGTGTAGAATTGCATGGTGTCGATATATGTGGTTTGATATGCTGTGTTTGATCAGTATAAATAATTAACACCGCAATATAAACACCATTTACTGCGTGTAAATTTAATAAAGTAACACTATTCTTGCTAACACCATTCGGTACGAATAAAAAACAGATACAGATTAAGGTAGTACAACTGCAAAATCGTGTTGAGGCAGATTTTCTTAAAAATTTGCACAGGTCTTCTTTAATGTCATATGAAAATATGTGTCAAATTTGACAAAGCTTCATCATTTAGAAATCGAGATATTATACATTGAAAGTCGTTGCTTTTTCGAATCTCCCATAAGAGCCCATGTTAAAAGTAGCAATTTTTAAAAATTAATATCT
>JAPYYW010005076.1:0-12604 GCA_030522545.1 Cremastinae sp. A BG-2022a
TCTCCGATATAATTGAGGAGAGATATTTTGATCTGGCAACCTACATGTAACGTATTTCATTACAAACGAAGCTATATCCTCAGGTGAAGATTTGCCGATCATCGGGGCATTTTTTACCCAAATTAAAAGATGAAAATGTTGGGCTCCTCTCGATTGATATTCTCGACGCCAAAAGTAATGTTCTACTTTTCCAATTGGATTTGAATCAGAACAGATGAAATTAAGTATTGCTGTAAATTTTGTATCTATGAATCTCGATGTGGAAACTGGGTCATGAACGATAAGTTCTTGTGAATTTATTTCCGAAATTGTTGAAGTTTTATGTAAATCTCGTAAATATTCCAATAAATCATCCCATAACCATTCACTGGACTTATAGTCAGAAACCATGTTGCTGGTCCATAATTCCGTGCCATACATAATAAATTGCTCCGAGGGATTTTCCAAAATTGATCAATATTGCGTAACTGAGAAAATATTGTATTCAAGTTTGACTCTAACTGTCCTTTAGCCAACTGTTGAAGATAATTTTCAGCAGTATATTTTTCACGCACATTAGGTATATTAAGTTTATGATATATACCGGCAGACAGTTGTCTCATGTTATTATCGTTTAATGCATAAAAAAGATACTGTATATTTAATCCAAATTGTGGTTGCTGTGACATGAATTTACTTTTATAAAATTCAAAATTTGATACCTTAACTTCTCTACTTTCATCAATTCCGTTCGTTCCGTATGGAAATAAGATCGGAAAGCACATAAGATCCAACTTTTCAAGACATTTATCCATCGGATAATCTTTAATCTTCAACATTTGATAAAGATCAGTCGATGGTAAGTTAATTCTTCGTTCTTGTTCAGGATAAACTGTAAAATTGTCATAATAAACGTTTGACTGCGACATCTGAGTAAGTAAAGCTGGTTTTTCCTCCGCAATGACTTCATTCTTTGATGAGCATGAAGACATACAAGCAGAAACAGAACAACAATTCTCCTGATATTCGACATCGTTGATGTCATGCGGTATTAAATCTATATGACTCAGTGGTATATTAATTTCATGATACATGGGATTAATAACTTTAAGCAATTTCAAACAATCCCATACTTTTTTTAAATCAACGAGTTGTTCCCAAACAATTTTTGATTTAGTGGGAATTCCACGTATTAATATATATAATTCATGATTCCGATTAATTGCTTCTGTACTGGGACAAATTTTTTTCAATGTTTCTTCAATAGGCAAAGGCAAGATGAAGTTAGTTCCAACAGACTTCGGAACCATCAGTTTATGAGGTAACTTTTTATTCACTACTGTACCTGACCGTTGAACAATTTGATATGATTCAGCCCGTTGTAGTAAAATTTCTTCAAAGTTATTTAAATTAAACATTTCTTCAGGTATAGGAGCTACATATAATCCGTTTAAGATACATGTTGGTGGCATCTTATTTTCTTTAAATTTTCCATTGCAATATCAACATATATAATTGTTATCTTCAAATTCTGATACTTCAGAGAGAAATTTTTTAAACCTGTTCTGATTCTTATAATATTACTAGCAGAACAAAGTTTATCGCACGAAATACAAGGCAATCGTGGTACGTCCATCATCCGTTTAATAAAAAGCTTAAAACTTGACTTGAAATTAGTTTGTATTTTAGTTTCATTCAAATTAATTTCTGATGCAGGAACATTCAATGATTGAGCTGTTCGCTGTGCTTTTTCAGCTAAAGATCGTAATGTATCGAGGTCATTTTTATTAAGTGTCTCATCCAAAGTAAATAACTTGTTTTGGGCAGAAATAATCGAATAGATAATGCGTTTTATTTGTAGAACAATAGGAAAATGGGGTGATAATATCTGAACTGACAAAAATTTAGAAGTACATGTAGATGGATTCATAAAACAACCAAGTGGATGTCCTAGCTTTTCATCAGTATTTGAATTATATATCCCACCAGAACACTTATAATTATGAGATATAAATTTTTTTAAATTTCTCACAGTGCATGTCCGAAATAGTTTATAACATTCTACCAGCTTAGAAGTCAAATGTTTGCTATTTACTTTGCACATTGGACTGCATCTCCATTGTTTTACATTTTTTTTCATGCATATAAGAGGTAATATATTTACTGCTTGACCTTTTGAATTCATTATTATAGCTTCCGTTTGCTTGAAAATTTCATAAGACGAATCTCTAAAATAACCTTCTGAAGACGCGTTATGTAAAGATTCTCCACATAAAACGTGCAAGTATTCCGCAACATTTTCTATAGAAATATTCACGACGCGTGTTAAGCGTTCTTCTATTTTAACTTTTACTTTATTTAGAGCGCTTACTATTGCACGCATGTATTGCTATCTATAATGAAAACATCACTTTATTATTCGTTCAGCTTCAAGTCTAGCCTCAATAGGATCAATAGAATGTATTTGTAATATCATAATAATATTTTAAATGTACCTTTCTTTGGACAACTTTGTTTTAATATGCATATTTTTTTCAATAAATGTACAATATATTTTTTAAGTTTTATTATCAATTTGTATCTTATTATTCCGTTTAATTTTATCTGTTTGTCTTACATCTTTTTTTATAATATACTTTTTCGCTTTGTAAATACTTTTCATTCTTATGGATTGTTTTTTTAGTTAAATCCTTACGTATTTTAAATTTATTAATTTCTGTTAAAATTTTAACGCCCTGTTTATGCTTACTTCCAATACCATCCTTAAGTGAAGTTCGTTTAATTTTTGATAGTTCAGAGCAACCATCCATAATTGTATTTTTTTTAGAATCTGATTGTGAAATTTTCCGTTTTCGTGTTGTGTTCTCTTCTTTTTCTTGTTTTATTTTTCTTTTTTAAATATTTATCAAATCTGATGAAATAAACTCCCGCTTTGTAGCGTATTTCTTAGTAAACACTGGATGAATACAGTTATTTCTTGTTTCGAATGGAAATTCTTCAATAATTTTACATTAAAAAATATGCAAGCAATGTTTGCGTAGTAACTTATGATCATATCTAACTTTTTCCGGTTGTTTGCCATGAAATAGCGATACGGCAAATACAATAGCAAATAATCCACAGTCGTTGCCATTATACTCTTTATCAACAGATGGAAAAATGATGTAATTCGAATCATTAAAATTAAAATGAGTAAATAATTTTCTAAGATAAATTTTATGGTAATAGTGAAGCTCTTTCCTTCCAATTGAATCATATATATATATATATATATATATATATATATATAATATCATAGTAACTACAGACCCAGTGTCCATTAACATGAGGCTGATATGTAATCATAGTACGATTATCGCAACTAAACAAAATTTGAATATGTTTATTATCAGGTGCAACAGCTTGAATACGATCAGGACGAGAAAGACAATATGGTGATCGCTGATTGAATTTTGAATTAGATGCAGCGTATAATAATTTACCAAATTCTTCAATGTGATCTGCATTAAGTTTAGCACCATCACTGATCAACTTGCGTTGATTGGTATCGAAATCATTAAAAGACACGACAGAAATGTCATTTGAACCATCAATTATTTCATTTGAACTTATGTCGATTATGTCAATAACATTAACGGCACTTGACAGTGCGATTAATTTTATCATTTTTCAAAATACTTCGTGGCGTAATATTTGAACAATGTTCGATTATTCGTGAAGATTGTGAATCAGGAAATAGCTTTTTATCAAATTTACTTTCAATAATATCAATTTCTGAACATTTTTTAATATTTTGTAATGCAGATTTACAAATAAAATCTATTTTGTTCATTTTAGTAGATTTTAATACATTTTGTGATTTATATTTTATCAAATCACAATTCACCTCACATGGAAAATGTTCAATTCTAGTTTTTCGGAATATTTTCAGTAAATGCAAGCGCATTTTAGAATTGATATCTTACTTTCTCCGGCTTAAGACTATACATGATCGAAATTGCAAAAGCCATCGAGTATACTGCACAATCGTACCCATTGGGTTGTCGATCGACTGCAGGGAATAGGACGCATCCAACTTTATCAAAGTCGAAAAATGGATGTAATTTTTCTAAAAATAATTTTTGCAAGGGGTGCAATTTTTTTTCACCAATTGAATCATAGATGTATATTTTTTTGCCATCATAGTAGCTGCAGACTCAGTGACAACCGATGGGTTCTTCATATTCATTATCCTGATTAGGCATCAATTTCGAGCAACTATATAATAGTTGAACGTGTTTTTGACCTACGGCTACCGGTGGAATATCATCTGGATAGAAAATTAAGTGCATTTCTCGCATTTCAGAATCAAAATGTGATGTAGCATTGAATAATTTTGCAAATTCAACAATATGATCGTCATCAAGCCATTCTTTATTTAAAATATGTTCAAATTGTCGATCTTTATAAGTGGTCTGTTGACATTCAATCGGTTTTCTAATGGATTCACCTAACCCTTGAGTTTCTTTTAACTGAGAGTTTGCCATTGTCTTAATGTTCATGCAAATGGACACTAATTAAATTTTTTTATAACAAATTTGAAGCGCTAAAAATATTAACTTTTTAAGAGATAAAATAACAACGTCCACAGTCAGTAGTGAAGTTATTGTGTAGTCCTTTAGAAAGTAAAATATCAAGCAACTGAAGGCGCTTAAACCTGCCAGATAGTTTATACCTTTTATAAAATAAAAGATAATAACTGTTAGTGTACAAAAGTAACACCGAATGTTGGAATTTATGTGTATTTGTCAATCAAAATAGAAGAAGTTTCATCAACATTCAATTACGTTATAAAACGACTGTATTAGTCTCCAAAGTCAAAAAATTAATTGGCCTGGTTTTAAATTTGTTAATAAATAAAAGAAGAATGTATACAAGAAATAAAATAGATCTTAGGATGATAAAAAATAACAAAAATTATTTAAATAATTATTAAATAAAAAATTATTTGAATAAATAAAAATGAAAATTAAAAGAAGAAAATTTACCGAAAGTAAAAATATAGAGGAAAAAAATCAATGCGTACCGGCTTCAATATTTAATCAACTGAAAAATAAAAAATAATTAACCAATTTATTCTAATATTATTAATCATTGCACAAATATAAATAGTAAATCCTACTTGTTCATAGTTTAAAAAAAATAATAACAAAGAAGAATTGAATTTTTTTCTCTTAGCAAAATAGAAAATTAGTTCATGCAATTCGACGAATTGTTTAGTCAGTATAAATGGAATTGCAAAGATAAAAAATGTGTATATAACATTAATTAATATAAAAAATAATTCTATTATTCATATAGTTATAATAATACATCATCTAAACTTTTTATAAAAAAATAATATACATGAATAATTAAAAAAATTTTAACTCAAAAAGAAATATAGAAATTTTTATCACTGATTAAACTCCCACAATCCATTGTCTCATCGACTCTAGATCAAAATGTGTTTCAGTAAAAAATTTTCGTGTTACCATGACATATGGCATGATTTAGACATTACATGAGTAAGTGACCACAGAACATAAAAAAATATCAAAAAAAATTTTTTTCGAAGATAGCACCACTGTACCCTTGAAATCAGCAAACTCTCATAAAGTATTAGAGTTTTATATATGAGTAGATGTATTTTTAATTTTTTTATTAAAAGTGATCGAAAAATAGTAAATGTTATTTAATTGCATATTATTATTTCTTTTAGTGAAAACCTGAAAATTTTCAAAATAGATAATAAATTTTTAATTTTAGTCTGTTATACATATCCTGACGGAAATGCTCTTTTTGTTTATGAAAATTTTTCACTGCGTAGATAATTTTTAATGAAAATGGCTGTTTGATTGTAAACTTCTACAAAAATGTTGTTGAGTCATAATCATTTTGTAAAAATAAAAATATATTTTAATTTCGTATAATCTTGGATATTTTATTTTTAAAATAAAATTATTTTTAATTTAAAAAGTGACATACGCATTCAAATAATAAATTTTCTACTGCGCTATCAATTATTATCAAAAACTCTTTCGCTCATTACCATTTGACAATAATATCAGAGAGTGTATTATGAAAATGGCTTCTCGTTTGAAAAATTTGACACATATCACATCATATGACAATCTTAGGAAAAGAAAAGTTTCTTTCACGTAAAATACAAAAAATTTTACTTTCTCATGTAAGAAATAAAATATGTGGTTGAGTTGAGCTGAATATTTGCATTCGAATAATAAAAAATTATTATTCTGCTTTCAAATCATTTATACAGATTAACTTCGTTTATGACCATTCATAGAAAGATTTTACATATCCAGGAATTGATTTTTAGCTTAGAGATTTATTCACAACTCGTATCTTCAAATGATTATAAGTTCTCAATATAAAATAAATTTAGACCATGATGATGAGCTAACAAATTATATTAATAATTTTAAAAAAGTTATAACAATACACCACCTACATTTTTTACAACAGAAATAATATACGGGAATATTTCAGATTTTTTAATACTTACATAAAATCGAGAAATAATTCACGAATGATCACGTTGACTGGACCGATGAGACCTGGGCTTCGTGTTTATTCTCGGATGAAACGAAAATTGAATTAAATCAATTTGTTCGTGGGCGCGTGTGGAGACGGCGGGGCGAGCGGCTCGCTCCGCAAATGATTCGCCATAGCGCAATCACCGCGCGCGACTCAATTACGGTTTGGGGAGGCGTTATGGCGAATTCGCGTACCGAATTAATGCTTTTTTTCGATCGCGCGATTAATTCGGAAATATACATCAATGAAATTCTTCGTCCTATCGTGGCGCGCGAGGCCCGCCGCGTAGGCGAAAATTTTATTTTCGTCGATGATAATACGCCGGCGCATCGTAGTCACGCGGTGAACGATTTTCTCACCGGAGAAAATGTACACCGCTTAGATTGGCCTTCAATGAGCCCAGATCTCAATCCGATTGAGAATATCTGGGCTCTCTTGAAGGCTCGGATTCGGTCGCGGCAACTACGACCTGCAAATCTAGAAGACTTAAAGTCTTACATTTTGCAGGCGTGGGAGGATATTCCTCAGGACCAGATTAGGAACGCGATTCTTAGTATGTCGCGTCGGTGTAGGTGTTGATTGATAACGGGGGGGACTCGATTAAATATTAAAAATTTAGCTATATTATTATTGCGATAAACCGGCATTAGATTCGTGACGAAAAAATAAAAAAAGTATGTTTTCTTTTTGTGGATTTTTTCCATAGCTGGATATAGAAAAAAAACAAAAAAAAACAATTTTTGATGCTCCAAGATGCAACAGCGAAACTTGAAATTCGCTGGTACATCATGCGCCTATCCCTTACCTCCCCGTGGTGAGCATCGGGCAACGGAGCATGTTTTGAAAACATGATTCGGCTAAAGATGGAAGGCTTCGGCTCAATTCTATTGTCTAATGCTCTTCCTCTTTCCAAACCAGTATCCTTGAGGACGCTATTTTTATGTTTTTTTCTCGAAAAATCGCGATAAACGAAGAACTGAGCTTCCGAGCTCGTTATTTGTTTATTTTTTTATTGTTCAGGTAGCTGCAAAAAAAAGTCGTCATGAAAATATTGAATCGTATTACGAATCGTGGATTCGTGAAAAATTCAATAATACGCTTACTCATGAATGTCGGCCCATTCGAACGACGCTCGAAGTACTGTGTGCGGTCACTTTTTTCAGTGCGAGGTGGGACCTCGCCCTGTAAGAATAAACCATTATCAGTGCGGTCGGAACGTCGAGAGGGCCGATAAATTTTTTTGTCGCGAAAAATCGCAATTTTTTAAGAACTGAGCGTTCGCGCTCGTTCTTCGTTTGTTTTTTTCAGGTACCTGGAAATTGAAAGAGGTGAATAAATTATCGAACATTTTCACGAATCGTGAATAAATTCGACATTACACCCGCACGCATGCATCTCGGCCCATTCGAAAGGCGTTCGGAGCACTGTGCGCCGTCGAGCGCGCGGTCAATTTTTTCAGTGCGAGGTAGGACCTCGCTCTGGAAGAATAAACCATTATCAGTGCGTTCGGAACATCGCGAGGGCCGATAGATTTTTTTGTCGCGAAAAATCGCTATTTTTTTCAGAACTGAGCGTTCGCGCTCGTTCTTCGTTTGTTTTTTTTTCAGCTACCTGGAAATGGAAAGAGGTGAATAAATTATCGAATATTTTAACGAATCCATCCTGCTTTTGGGACTTCACTTACAATATCCCAGCCAAATTTGTGGCGAGATTCATTGACTTTTTTCGAAGTTATAGCGTTTCTTTTTTTTCGCTTTATGACGTCATAACTTCCGGTAGAATTGTCGTACAAAAATTCCAAGGGGTGTTTTTTCATCGCCACGTTATGCTCTATCGATGTGTATATGGTAAAAATACATTTTTTTATGTAAATTATTTTTTCATCAAAAATTCAAATTTTCTAATTTTCCGATTTGCTCCTTTTTCAAAAAAAAACGCTCATATCTCATCCAATTTTCATCCAATCTTAATAAATCTGGTTGCACTCGAAAGCTGAGAAAATTTCCTATCTAATTCATGCACGGCAACCGGAAATCCTTCGATTTCGGGTAAAAATCTCAAAAAATCCAAGTGGCTCACTTCAATTGCCGCCAACATGTGCCATAACCATTGTACCGGAATTACAAATGTACCGAAATGAAAAAAATCGCGACAATTGTACCATAAAAAATTGAACCATATTTCATTTGTACCGAAACAAATTAACTTAACAAATGTACCAAATTACATATGTACTAAATTACATTTGTACAAAAATTACAAATGTACCAAAATTAAAGGCTGCACATTTGTGCCATAAAAAAATTTCCCTCGTTACAAATGTACCAGAATAACTGAATTGATTTACTACTGGAATAACATATTTACCAAATAACACGTGTACCGGATTAAATTATTATCAGTTTCTCCTTACATACGTACCAAATTACATTTGTACCATGCTTACATTAATTTCATAATAAAACAGTTAAATTAGGGATTTAACAACCATATCCGACGAAAATTGAAGATTTACGTATTTTACCATTTTCTGTAAATCATTCATTGATATAAGGAGGATGGTGAAGTGTGGGAGGAAGAGGCGTGAAGGTTTATCTTTCGAAAGCAACATTTGAGTTACAGTTTTGTTAACCCTCGAACAGGCGCGTCAAAATATGTGACACGCAAGGGCGCATGAGGTCTTTGTAGACCCCAATATTTAAATTATTATAAACTAGCAGGGTATAGTGGCTCGGGCGCTTCGCGCCCTCGCAGTGATCGTGAAATTTACCATTAATTGAGTATGAATATTATCTTTACTTTTTTATATTTTGCGACGTACACGATCTGGCGGGAACGCAATTTGGCCGCTCTATTTTTTTATAGCGTTTTTTAGCCGATTTTCGCGTCCGTCAGTCGCTATTTTGTCTTAAAGGAGCAAGAGAGACGGGACATCTACGTGAAAAATGACATTTTAAGCGTAATTGTCAACACTAGCGCCATCTCTCGGACGATCGGGAGAAGCTCGTTATGCCTATGCGCCGAGCCATTGCTATAATAATAGCAAAATAAAATAAAAAGAGTAATTAAATAATATGACAACTTTTTGTGCGGGCACGGACATTCAAAATTGCTTTATCAATAAAATAAAGAGAGTGAAAAAGTTGGTCACTGAGTGTAAGTGAGATGGAAAATGGGCATCATGGCTGACAAGGAACGTTGTCGCCTTACCCAAATTTTATAAAATTTTAATACTTAAAAAGGAGTTATTTTCGAGTGCGTAAGGGTTCAACGAGGTTCGTCTCGACCCTATAAAATAATAGAAAATAATTGAAAGTGTGATAAAAATGAATAAAAGCCTTAAAAACATGAAAACACGAATATGAGAGAGACGGCACGATGCGCTCGTATCGCTCTCAATAGATAGATTCTTCGCGTCGTAACAAAAAGGAAAAACGTGAAGTAAATGACGTAAAAGGATAAAATCAATAAAAAATAAGTAATAAAAAGTTGAATAGAGTATCATACAATTTTGTTAGATAGCGTTCGAGTCATGAGAACGTGGAATAATAGATAAAAATAAGCAAAAACGTGAAAAAACGCACACATGTCCGCTACTAGTGTGAGTGCGTGAAAATAAAAATGAAAAAAGTGAAAAAGAGATATAAATGAATGAAATAGATAGAAAATTGATGATAATAAGTTAATTAGTGTATCATGAAATTTTGTTGGATCATTTTTGAGTGAAGAAAATAAGGAATAAGTAATGAAAATATTAAAAAAGGCGAAAAAACGCTCACATGTGCGCCATAAGTGTGAGTGCATACCATGTAATACGATGTATCGTGCGACAATAAAAAAAGACATTTTCACTGTAAATAATGCTAAATACTCGGGGTTGAGGGTAAAAGAAAGTTAAATTAGCATAATTAGAACAAATAAATGTCATTTTTAGCCCCAAGTAAATAAGAAAATATGTAAAATTAAGTAATTGAAAAGTGCCGTGTATAGGATAGCGCGGACTTTCCATTTTTTTTACTTCTCGATTTTACCACCAGTTGGCGTGGTTCCGCGGCGCTCTCGGAAGTGCGTCGCGACTTAAAAGTATACTTAAACCCGTCAGCTGCGAAATTTTATCAGCTTCGACTCAATTATCGAGCTCAGGCTTGGTTGGTCTGGTTAAATTCTTTAAAAAGTAGTAAAACTCAGTTTTTGCAGATGCGTGTGGAGACATGCGTTTTTGGAAAAATCTGGGTTATAAAAAGAAATCTTTTTCACCGAGGTAAAACTCGGTTTTTATGGTTACGTGTGGAGACATGCGTTTCTATAGAGGCCGGGATATCTCTTTGAAAGAGTAGAAACTCAGTTTTTGCGATTGAAGGTACCTTTTTAAATTAAATTTGAATTATTTTTAAAAGTAATTAATTTTCTATTTTGCGAGTGCATAAGCCTCTTAAGAATTTTTTTGATTAGAATAGAGATATCTCCAAAAATAAATTGAATTAAAATTCATTATTGAAATCAAACTAATTATTTTTGAAAACGAAATAAAATTGCACAAAATTCCAATTAAGTAATAACCTCACCTTACGCAGTATACGGCAATATCCTATACTAATCAAAAACGACAATCCAATATTAACAATTCGAGTGCAAGCAAGGTTCAGTGTGGGTATATGTTGCTCCTTGTGAACACTTTAGTCCCAAAGAACAAAAATAAAAATAAATTCCTCCGAAGCAAGGCCTACAAAGGTGTAAGTGAGGATATCTGCTGCATCTAAGAAGCTGCGCTTTACCCTAACCCTACCATCCTATCTTCTCCGTGGAAATTCATTTTGCTCGACTGAGTACAGTCGAACCTCATTATATCGAACAGTCTGGGCCAGAGAACCTCGTTATAACGAACTCTCCCCTCTATCCCTACTCTTACCGAATTGTAGGGGACGAACCATTGTTCGATTGGTCACGGAGGAAAAAAGCATAAAAAGTGGGGGATTGCGTCGTTCGCTGCAGCGAGGTTGCGCCGTTCGTTATAACGAGGGTTCGTTATAACGAGGTTCGACTGTAGATGCAAGTTCTACTCCCTATTGAAGTTCTACCACCTCTACACGGCATAAATTAAAATAATACGCCACGTCTACACGGCAAGAATATTTTTATTGAAATTGAAATTGAAAAATTCAACGCAATTAGAAAATTAGCGAAAATAATAATTGTAAAATAAGTAAATCTTTGTAAAATGCACGATAAGTAAATTTGGAACGATTTCCATTGATTATTTCTCAATATTAATTTTATATCAAATCAGAGCATAAAAGCTTACCAAAATAAAAATTATTATCAGAAGAAAAATCCTAATCAGAGCATTGAAAGCTCAACTTGTAAATAAATAAGACATGCAAAGAGAAAAATTCTCATACATAATAAAATTTCGATTATATAGCATCAGAGCCTTAAGCTCAATCAAAATTTGTTAATTAACTAAAATCCGAGACAATGGATAGGAAAATCCGAAAAATGTCGCGTAAATAAAATTTGTGCTTTGAATTGAATAATGACTCGACTGTTTCACAGATACCACCCTGTGTACGAATTATTTCGTGTTTGGCTTTCGCTGGCTCCTATACCTTTTTTTTTAAGATTCCACTCAGGAGAGCGCGAATCAACGTTTAGCGTTTTGCTGGTCAATAAAATAAAATAAAATCAAATTTTCACGAATTAGAGCCAATTTCAGGTGTTTCCCATACGGGATCCTATCAATATTTAATTTATTAATAAAAATTTTAAGAATTTCATTAAAAACATTATAACTGGCATTAAACCAGAAAAGCCATATTGACCAACCATTAAAAAAACGTTACAATACTTAGGTATGTATTGTAACGTTTTTTAATAGGAGGCCAATATGACTCTTTCGGTCGAACTCTAGTTATACTATTTTTGAGGTGAATTCTTATAATTTTTATTAATTAAATTAAATACTGAGAGAATCCCGTATGGGAAACACCTGAAATTGACTCTATTTCGTGAAAATTTTAATTTTATTTTATTGACCAGCAAAACGTTAAAC
>JAPYYW010005079.1:0-10035 GCA_030522545.1 Cremastinae sp. A BG-2022a
TTGTCTCGAGAATAACATACTCGAAACACAAGGTCGTCCAAGGTCAAATGTACTAGTTATATGATTAACAAAATGTCGAAAAAAATTTTCGTCAGATTTAAAAAAAAAACTAAACATTTATTCTTTAATGTAAAGCTTCATTCCAAATTTTATAAGGTTTCACCGTGCCAAAGTTGTGATATTTGTTGTTAAAAATCGAAATATCAAACACGTGCTCTTATGGCGAAGTATCGAAAAATGCGATTTTTTCCAATAAATATCTCGACTTCCGTACGATAAAACGTTCTAAAATTTGGTATACACTTGCACATTGCTTCAAAGAACGTCTATGCAAATTTTGGCTGTACGTTAACTCTATTCTTCACTTCTCTACCCTTGACATTATTTTTTTGTATTTCATCTCGAATGTGGCTGCTATAAAAAAATTGACTATTTTGGAATAAATTTACTCAAAAAAAACTCTTCTGCAGTTTTAAAAAGCCAAATTTAGCTTAAAATATGGAAAAAGCCAAATTTAGCTTAAAATATGGTCTTGGGTAGAGAAGTGAAGAGTACAGTTAACTTACTGCCAAAATTTTTATAAAATTCTAACGAAAACGATTTAAGGGCACAACCACCTTAAACACAAATAAGAAGCAACTGAATGATTTCGTGTTACCAGTTTGCATGGTGAAAATAATGAAGGAATTAGCAACGATCCAATTACTGTCCTCTTTGTTGAGATCGTAAATCGGATTAATCGAATGCACTTCGCTTTTGTTCCAGGTTGCGTTCTCAGCTTCAAGGAACGATGAATCATTTTCCATTTTGCAAGAGTAGACGAAAAAAAAATTGGAGAACCGGAGCGCCCGTTCAACGTCAAGCAAAGTATTCAAATTCCCGTTCTCATCTTTCTCCGTCTCGCGCGTGCCTGACTTTCCATCAAAATAATCAAATATTTAAGATAACGTGCATCGGTCTCTTTCGTTTCTCGAGTTACACAGGGAATTATTCATTTTTTTTTCCATTCCTGAGTCGAGATACCACGAAACGACCTTCAGAGACTTTTTCACGGCCAGAGCTTTTTCCGCGAAAAATAATACAATGCGTTGCACATTATTATTTTTTTTTTAATTTCTAAAATGAATATATCGAATTCTCTTGATCTTCGCACTGATTTCCCAATAATCTTAGAATTTGATAAAACTCCTGATAAAAGCGAACGAGAGGAATGGAGAAGTAACGAAAGGAAAAGAAATTTGTAATTACAGTAATCTCCGATGTGTGATCATGTGCGCCTGTTTCGAGGAGACGATCGTTTATCTGTGGCATATAAATGCACGTATCTTGGAAGAAACAGAGGCGAAAACTGTCCACTTACATCGAGATATTGATTAGATAGGATGGGACGTGAGTAAAGTCAGTGTTTACCAATCTGAGCGATACGCTGTATACGTGCGGATTTCGAATTCTTAAATCTTCAGTTCTTTTCGTTCCAAAGCCTCGATCTTTTCGTCGTCGTTTTTTTTACAATTCTTTTTCACTCCTCACGAGCAAGATATCAATCATGTAAGAATTTCTATAGTGCTATTTGAAAAAAAAACTATTTGTTATCCATTTAAAAATCATCGTTTGTTCCTCTTCTTGTATTTTCCACATTTAATGAAAGAATAATATATAGTGACGGGGATTTCGGTACGTCGATTGGGAATGTAAATTATTTGGTGAAGCAATAAAGGTTCGGGAAGTACGCGTCCTTGGCTGGCCATGACTGAATCGTGCATGAGATGATTATTAAAACGCGGGAATGATTATAGTGGCCGGACATCTCCTTCCCTCGATCATCATCACGTGTGTGTATATATCTTTCGGGGAAGACCGCGAGCATTGCTGTCTCTTATATTTTCTACGAATATGCTCATCATAGGAGTTTACACACGGGAATAGAACGAATGAATTACGTTCGTTACATAATTCTCATAAACTCTTCGTTATTTTAAAAATTCTAATTTTTACGAGAGAGAGAGAGAAAAAAAACCGAAGAAAAAAATAAACATAACGAGTTTGTGAAATAAGGAGAGACAGATATTAGTCATTTAACGAAAAATAAGCGATGCGATAAAGGAAAAATGCGTTGTTCGGTCTGTGGGGAATTTACCAGAGGCTTTTATCTTTTGTGTTATATTCACGTGCATTTTTGTCAGCGAGCAGAAATTGTGGATAGGAGGAGGGGGCATGAGGAAAAGTCTAAACGCGGTCCACACACTGCTGCATTTCTCTTTGATTCAGTCGTGTCGGTTGTCGGCTCGGGCCTCGAAGGATCCGCGCGAGCTCCTAGCCCCCCTCCCGTCACTCATCGATCTTCCGATCGATGCAAATTCCATCAGCCTCTTCTCGCTCTCTGTACTTTCGATCTCCGCCTTTTTCGATTGCCGAGCATTTATTTTATATTTCCTGCAAAATATGTTCTCCAATAGAGATTATTTCCAATAGTTGCTTTCTTTCGTAATTATAATTACGACATTCGCCTTTTTTTTCCTTCGTTTTTCGATTGGTCACACGTCGCAAAGTGTGTGCCGAAATATCAGTTTTTTTTCCCCTCTTACCTTTTTCTCAACCGAGCCAATATATTTCTTTATATCTTTGTTTATCGGTTTGTCAATCGAACGTAAGTGATAAGGTTTTTTTTTCTGCATGAAATTTTTTTTTACAAATTTCAGAGGCACGTGCGTCGCTCTCTGCTGTGTTGTGCAACAATAAATTTTTATCGTTCAAATTTTAACATCAGTAAAGTTATATTGTTATGAATCATGCTTGATATTTCAGTAAGTTGAAAGAAAATAAATTTAGGACGATATTATTATTTTTCAAACGTTTTAATTTAAAAAAACGTTTCAATTATTTCTCGTTTTCGAGTGCTGAATTGTGGATACAAAACTAATTAACCTCAAAATTTCACAATTACAATGCAATTTGTAAATCCAGCATTGAAATTAATTACTTTCTTCTTATTTTAATGAATTTGGTTCATTTGATTCAAGTATTTATTCAAGATTTTTGTTTCAGAATTTCGTTAAATACTGGTTATGGCAAGTGACAGCAACAATGGAGCAAACAGCGGCACTTCCAGCAGCGATGCCAGTCCAGCGAGAACTTCCAGCATACCCCACAAAAGGATGCAAAAGATGGAAACTCAGAGTACGGAGAAACTCACAGAATCGTCCTCGCTATCTCCAAACATCATCAACCAGACTTATTTTGCGGAGGAAAGAATACCTATTCCGGAGATAGAAGGAGTCAGTATATCATTTAAATAACAAGCATTTAAATAACTAGCCATGTAATAATTCTCTTATCAAACGTCGGTATCTTTCTTCCAGACTGGATTCAGTTTTAGAAAATTATGGGCTTTCACAGGACCAGGCTTCTTAATGTCCATTGCCTATCTGGATCCTGGCAATATAGAGTCTGATCTTCAGTCTGGATCGATTGCTCAATACAAGGTGCACCTGACATTGAATCCTAAACTTTTTATTCTAGACGTTTTTGTACAATAATTCAATATTTATTATTTTAATGACAGTTACTATGGGTTTTACTGAGCGCGACCATTCTTGGGCTCGTGATGCAGAGGCTGAGCGCTCGTTTGGGCGTCGTGAGTGGACTCCATCTGGCAGAAATGTGTTATCGGCAATACAAAGCTGTTCCCCGGATTGTACTATGGATCATGATCGAAATCGCAATTATAGGAAGCGATATGCAAGAGGTCATAGGCACTGCCACTGCCATCTATCTCTTATCAAATCGAGCGTGAGTTTTACGACAAATCCATCACCAAACATTTCTCCAGTCTCTATTTTATTTCTGTCCCGATTATTCTGAAAAATTGTACACCTGTATTTTTCAGAGTTCCATTGTGGGGGGGCGTTCTGATAACGATTATCGACACATTCACGTTTTTATTCCTTGACAAATACGGACTTCGAAAACTCGAATTCTTCTTCGGCTTTCTCATCACTGTCATGGCTGTGACTTTTGGATACGAGGTGATTTATGCCAGACAAACAATTTGTCATATTGATAAGCAAGCCGAATAATTCGCACGAGCGACTTTTAAACTCTGTGAATTGTGTCTCGGTTTATTTTCTTCAACTCTGGCTCTCATAATTGTCGTAATTTTTTAATTGCCGTAATTTTTTAATTGCAGTATGTTAAATCGGCTCCACCGCAACTCGAAGTTATGAGGGGCATGTTTGTACCGTTGTGCGAAAATTGCGACAGGGCCGTTTTGTTGCAAGCTGTTGGGGTTATCGGTGCTGTTATAATGCCTCACAATTTGTATCTCCACAGTGCTCTTGTCAAGGTAATGAACATTTATTTCAGAAATTTATTCGTCTATGAAAGAGGATTTATAAATAATGGAAAAACGATTGAATTTCAGTCAAGGGACATTGATCGAAAAAATACGTCAAAGGTCAAAGAGGCGAACAAATATTACTTCATCGAAGCTTCTATTGCTCTCTTAGTTTCTTTTCTCATAAATGTTTTCGTAGTCGCTGTATTTGCGCATGGTTTGTATCAAAAAACAGACAGCGACGTGGTAAGTTTTTAATTTTCTCATTATATTATATTTCAACTAAAAAAAGTGGGATTTTAATCGAATTATCTCTTTTTTTCAGCTGGAGGTGTGCATTGATTCGAATTATACGCTTGGAATAGAGACGTTCACGGTAGGAAAAAAACCGATCATTTCTCATATGGAATAATGTTCAAGAGGAACTAGTAAAAAATGTAAAAAAATGTTTACAGAACGGGAGTGAAAAATTTCAAGCAGATTTGTACAAAGGTGGAATTTATCTCGGTTGTCAATTCGGAGCAGCAGCAATGTTCATCTGGGCTATCGGGATCTTGGCGGCTGGACAATCATCGACCATGACGGGAACGTACGCTGGACAATTCGCGATGGAAGGATTTTTGAATCTTCAATGGGTCCGCTGGAAGCGAGTTCTTTTTACGCGAACGATCGCCATCGTTCCCACTTTCCTCGTAGCCATTCTTGCCGATATGGAACATCTTAGCGGCATGAATGACATTCTCAATGCCGTAATGAGTCTTCAATTGCCTTTTGCTACTTTACCCGTTATTGCCTTCACGAGCAGTGCACACATAATGGGTGATTTTAAAAACGGATTGTAAGCTGCATACCTTTTTCTTTCTTTGCTTCATAATTATCAATCATCTAACACTATTGCCAACGAATGTTCTTAACTTAATTTTTATTTGTCCTTTCATATTCATAAATTTTAATCCACATGATACTGACCAAACACATAAACCCATTCGCAACAGGATCATTGACATTTTCACTTACAATCCATATACGACGTGAGTGTACGGAGGGCGAGACGCATAAACGCAACTTGTTCCTAAGTACAAACGTTTTTCATTATGATTTCAATGCATATACACAAACCTGTAAATACATTTTGAACGATCAAATTCATTTCGATGAAAATAATGCAAATGTTGTTTCAGGTTTACGAACATAATTTCGACAACGCTGTCTGTGCTCGTTATTTCGATCAACATTTACTTCGTCGTTGACACTATCAACGAAAATGAAGTCGGCAACTATGGCTGGTGGGTTCTCGTGCTCATAGCAATTTATGCCTTTTTATATCTGGGCTTTTGTGCGTACCTCGCGATACACGTGGCGATATCGATGGGTGCTACCTCCCTCTCCAATAACAGGGTTTGTCAATCATGTTTTCTCTTTTGCCTTTCAAATGTACATTTTATTTTAGGTTTTTCTTATTTTTTTAATATTTTTTTCAGATCATTGCTAAATACATCGGTGGTCCAGTATCTACAAACTTCACTCTTACGAATCCAGCTGCTTATTCGAGGTGAGGAATTGTCCAACCGCCAAGTTAGACGAATTCAATCGAGAGAGCTGCGTTTTTTTTTTACATTTTTTTAATCAGTATACATTTTTTTCTTTTCCTGTTTACGTGTCGCTTTGAGCAATCGACCAAAGAATTTTTTATATTTTTTTTAATTGCCAAAGAGCGGGTGTTGGTTTACTGAACTAGGCGATTTAAATGTACAAAAGTATACATCACATTTAATCTTAAATTATCTTTATATCGCAATAACACGAATCGAGCAAACCCTTCATTTAGTAAGGAACACTGCATAATCATGTAGCACAGTGAGAAAAAAGAATGACAATGATACGAAAAGAATTCCTATTTTTTTTTTAAATAGTTTCAGAATAAAAGTACATACACTATCTAATTTAAGAAATATTATTAAGAAATGTAGAAAAACAAAATACATCGTACTATGGATTATCTATAATGCACGCTTCGAATTCACCAAGATTTATTGCTTTTTTTATGTGTGTTACTTGTGCGATGCTAAGCGACCTACATACTTGTTTGCGTAAGATTATTATCAGTAGAACGTGAATGTAATTGGAGCAAATAATTAACAATGTAATTAATACTCGATCATCAATGAAATTGTTAGAATTGAAAAAAAAAAGATTTAATCACTCATCGTTGGGGTAATTAACAAAGCAGACGCCTCATATACGAAAATTCGCATGCATAAATAAATCATCCGAGTAATCATCTAAATTTGTATAATCTTAGCGTTTTTTTTTATTGTAAACAAAAGAGGTTTAAAACGAACGTTTAATCCTTTTACCACACAAAAATAAGACATTATCGAGATAAACAATATGCGTTGTTGCGATTTGACTTTTCGAATGGAGGCTTGTATTATCAGGGCTAAAATAAGAAAGCAACAATGTGACGGATAAGATAACGATTCGTTTAATTTATTTCGCAAATTTGGACGATGATCGTACGAGTCGCGATCGTTCGGTCAATTAACGTTCTTGTCTCGTTCTTAGTTTCGAGAACAGCTCGGAAACGTCTCTAGACTCATAAGAGGAATCCTCTCACCATCACTCGACCGTTTCTTCCTCAATTGACAAATAATCATCTCATCGGAATGTGCACTATATGCTTGTGGCCTCAAATATAGGCTCTCGTTGATGTGCCATTTATTATCGTGCGGTATGTATTTGCCTCAGATGTGTGTGCCCACTTTCGTCTTGTGTTTTCTTCTCTGCATGTCTGTCGATTACTGCTCTCTATCTCTCTCTCTCTATCTCTTCTTGCACCAGACTTCTTTTCTCCTACACACTAACTATTTCTTCTTGACTAAACTGATTTTCGTTGCACGTGAAATTGTTCTAACTGAACTTTACAACTTGCTCGTGTCATATTTGATGAACCCAGCATGGCCTTACGATCGAGAAATGCACCGTTTGAGATTAAATCCCATGCACTAGAAGAATACAAGGCAAGTCTCCACTAACGTCCCTTCTCACAATACTAATTTGCACTATCTATATTTTTAATGCTTTCGCCATACAATTAATTAAAATTTGTCTCTTCACTCATTTGTTACTAATGATTACCAATAAAAATGTATTCTTTCAATATTTAATTAATCCATGTCTTATTTTAGTAACGATAATGAAGAACCGCATAGAATAAATCCAGCATTCTCGATTCAAGAAGATTTGGATGGTAGCTTCAGAACATTGGATCGATTGTGAATACTCCAACGGTCTTTGGCTACTTATATTTTTTAACCAGGTAAATATGAAATATTTTCAAAGTTTCATCTATCCGACGTACTCGCCCGAGGGCAAATTATGTGCTCAATGACATGAAATTAAAATCATATCGATTTTTATGTAAATACATTGTCATGTAAATAATAATGTGTATATTTTTGTTTATAAAAGGATTATATTATTGTACATTGTCGAATAAAAATTATTTCAGCAATATTTTACACTTTTTCCAGCAAATTTTTATTTTTTTGGATGTAAATCTGGGAATTATGATTAAAAAAAATACAATTTTTTATTTTATTATGCACAAAGATATACTTATATTTTTCGATTTTTAGTACAATTATGAAAATTAATACTAAATCACAATTTTTTGTTGTTTCTAAACGTAATAAGGGAATGAGCCTCGAGATTGATTTTAAGTACAAAATTCTTGAAAATAGTGGCAATTCTATTATCTCTCTATTTCTCTTTTCACAGCGGTATTTTTAGATTTTCGATGATCTTTGAAATTTTTAGGTCGATTATTTCGATTGTTTCTTGAATTTCGTAATCATTTGTAAAACAATGATTGGAAAAAAATTACCAGATGGGTAAGTTCGTACAAATGTTTGCAGCCTCTCCCTTCGTTGGTGAGCGGCTGCGCGAGAATATGACTAGAAATTGTGGCATTCTGAGAGATGGTAATATCTTTGATTCTCTCCTTGGCAATACATCACATGATTACAATTTGAATAAACGATTTTTCAAATGTTTCCCACATAGTAAAATGTTGAAATAAAAAAATGGCACTTAAAGGCGAATAAACGAAGTGCGAGAAGGCTTTGATTAACTTTCTCATTAGCAATAAATAATAAATATAAAATATATCTCTTATTAAATAGGGTCCGTAGAGAGTTGTAAATAATATTGACTACTTTCTCGCTTGTGTTGAGAATATATGAAACCGAAAATCAAGAGTATTAGCAATACTAGGAACAGCACCGACCACGACAGAATCGCTGAAAAGTTCAACGATAAAATTCATGTTTTTTACAAATTTTTTAACGATGGAAATAAAAATGTCGTTTCAATTGATCTTACCAATAATAGCGGAATTACTGACATTGTATCCGTACATGAGAGGACCGACGACACACTCTTTGTCCCAGTTTTCCGGTATAACGGGTTTCGTCAGCTTAATAAAATCATCCAAGGGACAAGCCGCGCTACAACCAGGCATGCTCAGCATTTGGGATTCCTTCGTTGTATTCTTGTAAGAGATCTACAGTAAAAATATAACTAAATTATTTTTTATGCTCAACACGCGATGAAAGATGAAAATAATGAATTACAGTGACGAGATGTTGGCCTTTAGAATTTTGTCGGAGTTCGATGAGAAGTGCAGCGGCGTAAGGTGGACAGTGCACATCGAAAACACCCAGAGTCATCATAAGATTCGCGAGCGTATCATCGTGCCCGCTATATATCCAAACTTTACGATCCGGAACGAGAGTTTTCTTCGCTTTCTTCACCATGTTCTGAATCATCTCGCTCAGCAGGGGGCCTGACAATTTTATCGTGCAATCGACTCTTTTATTTTTCATCGCACATCTCCTCATACTTATTCCGAAAAAATTGCTCACCAGACTTATATCTCTGCAAGATCTTGTTGTACGCCTGTAATTTAAAGCTGAAGCGAGCCAGCGGTTCCAGCTTGTCCGGATAAACAGTTTTCGTCCAGGCCGGTAAACTTTTATTGTACAGAGTCTAAAAATTTGTTACGTTCGTGTTATGTACTGGACATTATTGATGAATTTTTGAAGAATACTCTAAAATATTTTCTTGGCACCTCGATGTAAAGTGTGTTGTACAGATATTCCAGGGATTGAAGATCGCGAATTATGTGTCCAGTATTGTTCGAGATGTAGTCGTACAGCTTCGCATTTTCGTTCTGAATCCGTCTTATTTCAGGCGACTCCAGAACTCTGTTCATTTCGATGTCGTATCGGGGACAGGCTTTTTTAGCTGCGATCATGTTGTCCTGAGTCTCGGGCATCGTGTGCACCGGTATTGGCATCCACTTAATCTTGTCCCAAATTTGTCTTCCCCGAGGTGGATAGAGACCCGCGAGATTCGCCTCGGCTGACATGAGGGTTCGATCGCAGTCGCTGCTCATAACGTAAATGTCGTATCGAGAGTATTCCTGCGAGAGTAGATTTTCGTAACGTCTTCTCAGCCATCGTCCGAGCGACAAATGTTCCTGTTGTCCGAGCTGCAATTTTTTTCTCATCAAAATTCAACCTTATTTATTAAGGAGGGTGGGCTACAAATGGCGAAAATAAATGACGTTTTACATGTTAAAAGTATAGGGAAAGAAAATTTGTTAAGAACATGATAAAAATTAGAGAGAATGTTCTTTG
>JAPYYW010005080.1:0-11935 GCA_030522545.1 Cremastinae sp. A BG-2022a
ATTTTTACAAGTATTTTGAAACGATATTATAAATTTCAAACACTAAACTATTCACTTTTCGTATGACTGAAAATGACTGGAACTGACACTCGATTGAACGTGTCGAATTGTTACTAATTGTTTTTCGGTAACGAACTACCTTGTAAGACCTGACACGTCTTACCCCGACACTTTACACTGGCCAACTGATTCTAAATTTCATCATAAAACCGAACAATAAATACCTTAATCGGTTTTTCATTCGATCTCGACCGATCACCATGGAAACCTTAATGACCGAGGAATTAACCAAAATTTGAAAATTTTTTTTCCTCGTTATGCTTGACGAATTTTCTCTCTTTTTTTTGTTATGTTTACGATCCCCGAATTATTCAGGTATATTTGTTCAGGTATATTTGACATGAATAATAGGAAATTGTGTTGCAAATTTATTTCATAAAAGCTGCGAAAATTTAGCGTGTTCGAGGACCTTCAACCTGATTTTTTTGACAATCGAAAATAGGAAAATCTCAAAATTTCAAGTGGCTATATCTTTTCGTGTCCTCGATGATATCGAATTCATAATAGGTAATTTCTGAAAATTTTTGCAAGACGAAATTAATGTTTCAAACATCAAGGTCATTATTTCGAAAGTAGCGCACGTTGCATTTTTTTATGAGTAGAGATTATAGCTAAAATTTAATGCGCTCCGCATAATGCGCTTTATATTCAGATGAATAGATTAGAGGCCTCATATTGTTTTTAATATAGATTCGTTTTAAATAGACAAAATTTCAAAACGTTTTACTGAAATTTCTTTCAATTTAATTGTTTAAACAATAAAAACTATGTAAATTATTATTAAAATATGCTTAATTTTCCAATTAATAATTTTTGTATCATTGCAATAATGCTTATTTGATTGCAAAAATAAGCAACTTTTAATATTTCATTTCTCGATAATGAAAAATTAATGGTATAACAAATCATATCAAAGGTTACGCACATATTGTTTATTATAATAATTATAATATACAGATCTTTGAATGAAATGATTCTCGCAACAGACACTATATAGAGATCGAAGAAAAACATGTGCGTATATAAGAAGGATAAAAAATTAATTTTTTTTTCTTTCTTCGTGTTCTTCATCATATATTCTGCTTTTTTATCGTAACGTCAGATGCCCAGGATCGTAAAGTGTCCGAAGGAGGATAAAAAGTGAGAGAAAGAATGGAGGGCGAGTGTCCTGGTTACATTTATCGTAAGTACGAGCCACGTCTAATTTATTCGAATGACACAATGCGAATAAACTGGCTGTGTTCTCAAATTGCCGATACATTACGTTCTCTGCTGAATTAAAAGCTGGATATCGAGTAAACGGGTTCTTCGCGGTGTCCAAGTGAGATACGGAGGAGGAGAAAGAGAGTATTGAGCAAATGCTTATAACGATGAACTGGCACAATTTAAGGTGATATTAAAGAAAGTATGAACATTAAATGTATAGCTATTGAATGTTTTTTTACGATATAGAATATTAATTCAGTTCTTGATAGCTAAATTTTAAGTGTCATTACCGATAAAATAAACGAAAACTATGCTGTCGAAGTGTGTTCGACATAAGCCCGAGTCTTATTAGGTACCGTTAGCATGGGCTCTTTTATCGAAAAAAATGTATTTTTAGAGTGAACTTTGAAACAATGTTAAATATCTCACGTATTTATTAGATTGTGAGGTTTGATTATTTACCATAAAAATATATGGTCAACGAACTTTTAAGAGAATTACATATTTAATTATGTCAGATGTGACACTTTTACGTGAGTGAATTCAAGTAAAATTATAATCTAAAAATGAAAATCACTTTTTAATAATTTGCTTTATATCAGTTTTCGACATTTTGAAATTCGTATACATATTTGGTAGAAAAAATTTATTTAGTCTTAAAAGTCATTTATTTATGCTTCATTTATAAATAAACCAAGCATTATCTCATTTGACTAGTATATGTATCACTAGTACGGAACATATAATGAAATGATAAAAAAATCGTTCAAATTTGGAGAGGATATATTATTTCATATAAAATACGTAAATATATTTTTTTTAGAATTCCGTTTACGTATTTTCTGAACAATTGAACCACGAAATTGCAATTTTTAGACAATATAGCTATACACTATTCCGTGTATAAGAACGTAACTTTAACACTCGATTACTTGAAAACAATGTAGACAATTTTTTTCCGAATTTATATAAATTTCTTTACTGACAGAGAACGTACTTTTTAATGTTCATTCTGTTCTTAATAAATTTTGATTGTCTATGCTTTTAACACACTGAGAACAGATTTAGTTGAAAAATATTTAGTTGAAAATATTTCGTCGAAACAACACTTGTTTATTTGAAATAATGAAACTTCAGTTAAATCAACCGTTGAACGTATTGAAACAAATAATTTGTTGAATCAACCAAATTTCCTTTTCAGTGATGTACGCAAATTCGTTTATTTTCGGATTACTGGCCCAATCAAATCTTTTACATATTATTGTACTGTTGGCTTTTGTGCGTAATCGATAACGACAATTAATTTTTTATCCAGATAGTAATTTAAATGAATAATAGTGTTGTTATCAATGAATGTCTACAATATGAAATGAAATTAAGACTTAATTTGACTATTCAAGATAGAGACACTCTGTACAGCCAACCAATCATAACTATATACGCGATTTGAAACATACTGGTCATAAAGAACTCATTGGGTATTTATATACTTTCACCACATTTATGACAATAATATGAAGTCGTAATTTTTCCAATTATTATGAAAATTTTATTAGTTTTGTCAGGGATAGTACCTCTATAGTCCATCCTTAAGGGTGTTGAGTTCGTGGAGCAGAAAATCAAAAGTTTGACAACGTTTTTCTTCCATACGAAGTCGTTTGACAGTAAAAATTTAAGAAAAGTTATTGCTGCAAATCAGCTAAAGATGTGATCACTACTCTCTATATGTGATTGCAAAAAAATAATGAAATATTTTGAAAAATTAAACGAAGCTTCTTTAACGCCATACAAAGATCAGTGTAAAATTTTAGTTAAATTAGAAAGCTCGTGTACTGAGACATTTATTATACAAAATAGCAACTTCAAACACGTGCTCTTATGGGAAGGTAGAAAAATGGCCATTTTTAACAATTAATATTTTAATAAGGAGCTTTATATAATCATTGTATAATTTCTACACAACCTTTTAAATACATTACTTGATATATTATGTAAAATGTTCAAAAATTTTCCATCATTTTCGTTATTGAATACAATATATCCTTAAGAAAAAGAGAAGACAAATGAGAGACGGAAAAATGAAAAGAAAGAAGGATATCTACTATTGAATGAGTAAAAAACTGAAAAAACGCGCAAGGTTGAGGTTATTTTCCTGTGATACGAGGTAGGGGAAAAGGAAGAAGCAGCGCGCGGTCGGATTGTACGCGTAACACCCATGACGTTGTTTTATACTTATAATAACGGGTCCAAACGGCTTATAACTCGGCGCAAAGAGCAACCGAACGAATCGTTTACTCCTGCGGATGACGGCCGAAAGAGAAATGCCGGATAAGGAGAAAGGGAGAGACGGAGACCGAGAGAGAAAGAGAGAGAGAGAATGTATATATGAATGAGAGAACGGGCGAGAAATGCATTTTGTCATTTCGTGTCCTCGAAGCCTCGGGGAAGGCAACGCCAGAGAGAATATTTCACACCAAACATATTTATGCTTGTCTTTTGTATGTATATATTATTTTCTCTTTTCTTCCTTGCTCTCTCTTTCGCTTATCCTCGCGTGTGCGTCACTCTTTCCGTACTCGTGTAACATTCCAACATACTTGAAGAACTTTTTTCAAGGGGTTACATAAAACATATATATATAGTCATGTGTGTCAAAAATTATTTGTTGAGTTTGTTTTTTTTTCTATTAAAGTATATAGTTCAGTCAAATTAGGGATCGAGTTTAACACTATGTTTTTTTACATTTTATCGAAAGAGTTGACTTTGCTTTATACGACTACGAAAATTCAAATCGATTTACTTCGGAGTTTGGGCGTAATTAATAAAAATAATGTAACATTACTTATATAGTCCATAAGGCTGAGATAACACGCCAACTATCTAAATTTCATATTTATTCAGAAAATTCATCGTTTAATGGCCAAGAAAAAATTAACACAATTACATTAACACTATAATCATTGATATATAAGAAAAGTTATTTATCAACGATTTTAATTCATTTACCACATCAGGGTTTCTTATAATTTTCATAATTAATGTGAATTTGCGACTGCTATCCTTGCCACACATCGGATCTTTCTTTCTAGCAGAAGTTATTAGTGAAAATAAATAAATATTCATAGATTTAACTTTTTATTGCTTATAATTATAAAACTAAATATTTGCTTAACTTTAGCGTATTTAAAAGTTGAAAAAAAATTTTTTTTAATTTAATTAAACATTTTTTAACGAAAGAAACACCTTCATATATTTAAATATTTGGTACAAATGTTTTGAAAATTTTAACGAAATAGTCGATTTATTAAAATAAAAATTCTAAAAGTCGAGCTTTCTATGTGTTATAAATAGCGTTTTTAATTTTCTTTTAAATTAAAAAAAAAGTTAACTTATTTTAAGTGTTTTAAAACATAGTTAAAGCATATTTAAAATAAATTTAAATATTTAAATAATCATGATTTGGTATATGATCGACATACATATGAAAAATGGATTTCACGAAAGTTCAAACAAATTCTAGTTGAGCACGTGCAATTTTCCTTAAAAAAAATGTAACGATGAGGAAAATTTGGAGATGGAAAAAAATGTTTGACCTTAAAGTCAAGCCTAACGAAATTTTTATATTAATTAGCATAAATTATACAAACATTGTTCTAATTAGAACAAAATCCATAAATTTCGTTTTAATAAAAGATACATTTGATAAAACTTGAACTCAACTCGTCATTACCCGATGATGGTTTCCAAAGCGACAAGAGAGAGAGTACCAAAAAAAAAATAAGTTGAGCAAGGCTGTCAAAACGAAAAAAGAGGATTAAACGTTATTTTTTTTTGTAAATACAAAAAATGATGTGCTAGTAAAAAGCGAAGGCTTAAGAAACCTGAAGTTGATTACGAGTCACCTAATGGATATATGTATGTACATACCCTTTAGGTATACGTAATGAACGCACGAGACGCGGGAGAGTATCCTTGAGATACCTTTCGACCGGAGCAGCCATTCAAAAAGTATAGCGAGCAGCAGAGAGAAATCGCCAAGCGAACGCACGGTGAACGGCCCGAGTATACGTGACAAGTGCACATTTTCATTTATCGATACGTATTCGTTTTCAATTTTTGTTTTATCAGCTCAAAAACAAAATCTGCTTGTCGAATGACAGTCGTTCATTTTTTCATCACCGTTTTGTCGTTCAACGTGCAAGTACATCGATTAAATTTTATTGTGTATGTTACCGAATTGAACAATCTTTTTTTTTAAATTTTTATCGAAAAGTTTGTTGGCCATATAATCCTATTTTTATATCAGTTATAAGTTGCTCACCATTTTCACCAATTTTTTTTTGTTTTTTTTTTCAATTTTATTTATAATTGTTAATACTATATGCACTGTGCACTTTTTATTTTCATAATTATATATTGTAAATATTTTTTATAATAATAATTTATTTTAAATATTTTTCATCGAAATTTTACTTTTTATATTTATAATTTATTTTATTTTGTGAATATGACGATAAATCGAAGAGAAATTTTTTGTAATGAATTGGCGAATTTTTGACTTTTCTTTATTTGGCATGTAGTTATATTTTTACTGTCAGCTGTAATATAAATTAACAGTTTAAGTACATTTTAAGTAATTTTGACAGTCAGCATGGTGGTTAAATAATTATACAATGCAATTTTCTTTGTAATAAAAAATTTTATGCGTTTTGATTAATTTTTAATTTTATTATATTCTCATGTATACCGTTATAATTTACTCACATTTTCACTCATCTATTTATTTATGAGATTATTTGATAATAACAAATCATGAAAAGAAATCGTGAGAAAATAAAAAGAATGAAGAATGGATTATCTTTTATAAAGTGAATTTTATATTTTACATTTATAATTTTCATTTCAATAGTGTGAAGATTGTATGAAGAGAGTGCATTTTTTCGACTTTCCACATACTAGTCTGAGGGATAAAAGTAAGTAAAATTGATATAATACAGATAGTTAAAAAGTGATTTTCATTTTTAGTTTAAAATTTGACTTGCAGTCACTCACATATATAAGTGTCATATCCGATATTAGAATTAAATAAATCTTTCAAAAGTTCATTGACCATGTATTTTTTGGTAAATAATTAAACCGTACACCCTAATGCCCGCGTGAGATATTTTAGATTGTTGCAAAATTTTTTCTAAATATTTATATATATTTTTTTTCGAAAAGAGAGCCCATTCTAACGGTTTTTCATAAGACATAAAATAGTTTTCGCTTATTTTATCATTCGAGAAACTGGATTAATACTCTACATATCGTAAAAAAAATTCAGTAGCAATAATTCATTTTCATACTTTCGTTAATACCTTCTGAAGCATGTACGGGACAGAAAATACCAGCAAAAAGTAAATTCTTGACGTTAAATTGGTAAAATCTAGACTCTGGCTTTTGCTAAAAAGTTGCCAATTTTAATAGTCTTAATTTGACTTATCAATCGATCAGAAACTTGAGTATATTTTAACAATAATTTAAACATTTTTCGTTATTTAAAAAATTAAATTTTTACAAAATTTAGTAAAACGCGTTGTAATTACTGTTTATATAAAATGAACACTACTACGAATACAATTTTTTTTATTTGCATTCAGAATTCAAATTAAGTATACAATATAAAAAATCCATCAAATTATCATATTTTTTAAAATATCGCTCATACATGCTTAAGGTAGTTCTATCAGTACAGGCAAATTAAAAGTTTTTTTTTTCTTAATTTATCTGTGTACGGTATGATTTTTGAGCTTAAGTTCATTAAGAATATAGTTGTTGCAAATTGTTTCAAGAACAACATACTTAAAATTCAAGGTCATCCAAGGTGACCTGTACTTGTTACGTATGCATGCAAATTTTAAAAATCCTAATCTTAGGATATTTTTTAAAAACTTGAGGAAGCTTCTTTGAAGTACAATAAAAAGCTGTGAAAAATTTTAACAAGTTCTACTACTTAGAAGTCCAGATATCAAGAGTTGAAGATCCCATCAATATTAAACACGTGCTCTTATGGGAGACTATGCAGTAAATCGTGATTTTTGACAATAAATATCTCGAGTTCTACAAAGTGTTCAAATTTAATATAAAATTGCATATTAAATAAAAGAAGGTTTTTGCAATTTTTCAACAAAATCCTAAGAAAAACGATTTTTTGATAAAACTACCTTATGGAAGAAGAAAAATAAAAATGTGGAAATCGAATTGATGCAAAAAATGATCGATCCGTTCGGAGGGGGTGGGAGGAAGTGGGGTGAGTGGCGCAATTTGGGCGGTAAAGCTTGTGCGATGTCGCGAGACCGAGACAGTTTCCGAGGGATCGTACATGGTATATATCTCAATAAATATAAAAATCAGGCTGAAGGTTGCATGGCAACAGAGAAAGGGGCGCGCGCGCGCTTATTATGGTCGTGCGGTAATCCCCGGTTGGCAAGTTTGCCGGCTTTTCGCGAAGCGACACATCGCCATTTTGCGCGGCTTCCTAGCGGTCAGTCCAACATAACTGCATCTCTCACTTGACTCGAGCCCGCGATGCACTTGTTGCGCTTCCATCGCGAGCGAGCGAGCGAGCGCGCGCGCGCCACAACCTGTTGCGCGTCTTCTCTCATCTCGGATCGCTCCGATGCGTCGTCATTTCCCTCTCATTCCCTTTGCCTATACGCACATCTTTTATCCTGCTTTGAGCATTACACGACTCTTATTTTTTTTATTTTATTTTTTGTTCTCTTCTCTCTTCTCGCGCTCCACCATTTTTTCCACTTCTCTCCAATTATCCCTCTCTTTTTGTTCAAATAAATTTTATACACTCGTTTTTCCCCCTTCAGCCCACAGCTCACGAATGTAAAGCTCATTTCGGCAATAACGAAAATAATACGGATTTGAAATGTAAACTTGAAGATTTTTCAAAATTTTTATTTGGATATTATGTGTGAAAGACATATATATATATATAGGAAATTCATACATTTTTTATAAATGTACACAAGGATAGCTTATCAACTTTTTAATTTATTTTTTATGAATACGGTTTCGATTTTTTAAGCTATATATTAAATGTCAAAATTATTTTTAAAGTGTACTTAAATGACGTAACTAATATTAAATCGTATCGAACCGTCTTGTCAATATTCATCTTAAACTGATGTTGTCACTTTCCTCTATAATAATCAGTTTGTGCTTTGAATAAAATCTATTGTACCAATTTTTCTGAATAAAGCTTCAAGTTGACAAAAAAACCTCAACACTTATTTGTACACCCAATCATTAATATTACAGCTAATATCTATAAAATAAAACATATATATACCGATGTCAAAATACGACGATTCAATAATTCCATCTATCGTAAAAAATTTTGTTTTTCTATCTTTTTAAATTTCTTTTTAACTCTAGGCCCCCACACTATTTGTAACACACATATCTCAATCTGGAGTGATTATGAATCCAGCACTTTATACAGATGTAGTCGACTCTTTATTTATCGAAAACAGAAGTTAATTTTTTTTGCATTTCATCATCGTTCAAATCCTGAAAAATGAAATGAACTATTGGAAAAAGACCTCATATTTAATGTTTACAGAGAAAAATGCAATTGAAAAAGCAAAACTTTCCAAGAATGTAAACTTTTTTTGGAGTTTAGAGAACCCTTGTGTGGTGTCTTAAGATTAAGGTTATTTTTATCAAAAAATCGTTTTTTAAGCTATGAATATCACGATGCAGCTGAATTCAAAAATCATTTTTTTAACGAAAAGGTAATTTGAGAACGTACAATATTTTGAAATTTTATATTATTTTTCATCTTAAAATTGTAGTGAATTTAGTCGTGAAGTAAAATATTTCTCCCTTATATAAAATTTCTTTTCTTTTTATAATTAAAAAAAGATTATTTTGATTCCTTTCAATTTAATTGATATGAATGCGAAACTCTTTTTATAAAAAAATAATACTTACAAATTTTCAATAAATACTACGCATAATTTGATTCAATAACCTTTTTTATGGTAATTTATAAAAAAAGTGTTCTTTGATAGCAAAATGTATAAAAAGTTTATCACAAAATTATGATAATTTCGATTTCCACATTCTAAGATGATTATTTTTTATTATTATTTGATTTTATTTTTTAGCTTGACATTAATTTTATTTAAACGTCCTTTATTACATTTACATCGGTTTTTTATTTTATTTTTCGTAACTCGAATAGTTTGTCGCAATGAAAAAAAATGAAGAGTATCGTGAGTTATGAGAATGGCGAATGAGAGAAAGAAAAAAGTAAATATATATAAAACAGATGCAGGAGCAACGCACGAAGATGATTTTCGCAAAAAAGTGCAAGATATGTGGAAGCGAAACTAAATGCATGCGCTCCGGGCATCATTTCCGGATTGTTTTTATCTCTAGTCTCGTTTACCTTCGCGTTTCCACAGCCAGGAATAACTGTTCGGCTGTAAAATAGCGTGGTGATAAAAATTGCATAATAATCTTCGTAATAATAATACGGAGGCGAGTGGTAAATATTTTATCGTCGTTTTACGATGAGCTTTATTATTCTGAGTGATGCAAATTGTATTAGGTCAAGGAAAATCAAACCCATATTTTTCACTCATTCTCTCTTCTCGCTCTTTTTGATTTTTCGACAGATTTATGGAGTAACAGTGCAAAAAATATGTGCATACTTTATTCTGTCGATGCCTCTTTGCACACTTTCTCAGAAAATTTATAGTCTTTCCATGACGCCAAGTTTATTTTTTTTTTTTTTCATGCTAAAGCAAAGATTTCAATACTCATCATTCTTTACGTTTGAATTCGATTACTATCTTTTCATGATATTATGAAAATATTTATTACTCACTTTTCACAATAAATTGGGTCTATAGATTGACAGCTACGTGAATCATATTTTTATCGAAATCATATTTTACTTTCTTATTATTTTTTAACCAATTCGTATATTTAAAAAAAATTTTCATTTTTTTTCAAAAGTATTTTTGAATGTGAAAATATATTTTCAAAATTTCAAATGAATTTGGTGTACTAGAAAGTCGACAGTTAACAAGGCACTCAAACAATAATCCCAGCCGATAAACATTTTACCTGTGTGAAACAAAATTTTCATTGTTTGCTCGAGTCAGCAATATTTGTGTTAATGTTTGAAAGCTTTTTTTCGTTCGTTGTAAGAAAATTAATTACAAAATTTAATTAATAATAATATTTGAATTAATTAAAATTAAAAAGTGTACATTTTTTGGAATAATTATTGCTAAGGAACGTTCTTAAAAATTTACAGTAATTATCTTTTTATGAAGTATCACCTTAAACAAAATTCAACAAATTATTTTTACACACATGTAAATTGTTCAATCACATGCAAAAAGCTTGATATCTTTTTTAAAATTTATTTTCGAATTTCACAATATTTTTCAAATAATTATTTTATGATTATCATCATTTTCATAGTTATGGAATCAATCTGAGAGACTATAATGAGAGACTATACTATAATGTAGTGCTACCTCTATTTAGAAACAGATTAATTTTAATAGTCGTCTCCATATGGTTAATATTTTGGTCGGATCTAATTTATTTGATCCATCAATCAATCTTATTTAATATTGGACTAATCGAAAGAGAAACAAATTTTAAAAAACTGTAACATACGACTGAAAGCATTTAATTCACTTGGTCAATGAATTAATTTCGTTTTATTGGACTAATCAAGAGGAAGCACATATTAAAATATATAAATATATAATGCGATTGGAAAGATTGAAATAACAAACGAGAAATAATCCCATTGGCTACATGCTAATGATACTTTATGCTCTTTATTTTGAATCTTGGATGAATCGTTCGGATTGCATTTCGAGAGCATGGAACGTGAATTATTCTTATATATATACCTTTGTAAAATAACTCACGGGGACGATTGAGATAAATAAACACACACGAATGGGATTATAGAAAACGATGCGGAGTCTCTTATTCTGGACTTCGTTTCCGGATGAATTTATCACTCTCCTCATTAGCATAAATTCTAGCAACAAAGTTGTGCAGATGCTTTTTCTTGCCCTTCCCCATTGTCGACCACTGTACAACGCACATTCCTACGTACTCCGAGAAAATTCTCGAGCTATTTCGTCCGTTTGTACATTATATCCACACCGCTGCTGCTGCTGCCCGCATTCATCGAAGCTACTTGTCCTTGGACTTCGGAAAATTTACAAGTTCCACCTTCGGAGATTCCTCTACTTATTCGTATAACGAGTTTACCTTCGGAAAGTCTCGTTACGATAATAAAATACAAGTCGAAAAATCATTCGAGATAGAATTTTTTTTTAATTTTTACAAATGTCGTTTAGCGTTGTATTAAGGTAGTACAACCGAGACAGTCTATTCAAAAGTTTGCCCTTATGTGTTAACTTGATGTTAAATCATCAGGTGAAATTTCTTGAGACAGAATTTATTCAAAAATTGCACAGATCTTCGTTAGCATTGTGTTAACGTGTTTGCAAAATTTAAAAAGGCTCAACCATGCAGTTATTTAGATATTAATTTTTTAAAATTGCTACTTTTAACATGGGCTCTTATGGGAGATTCGAAAAAGCAACGACTTTCAATGTATTATATCTCGATT
>JAPYYW010005081.1:0-13310 GCA_030522545.1 Cremastinae sp. A BG-2022a
TCATAAAGATGTAGTTGCTTGCCAAATTTCATTAAAATCTCTCTATTTTGATGTAACGAGTCAACTCCCTTAAGGTTTGTGACGCTTTTTTACGAAAACTCGCGCCACAAACCTTAGACTCATATCGCAATATCGAGATTGTCAGAAAATCGCCACTTTTCGACCGTGTGACATAAATATCTATTGTATGAAAAATTACCATATGTTTTGCATATTATTGTAAAAATTTGAAAATATTTTTTATACAAAATATAGCAAATTTCACGAATAACAATTTATATTCTTTATGTAGAAAAAATATGTGAAATATATTTTGCATCTATAAAAAATAATTTAAAAAACCAGGGAAAGAAAAGATTTTGAATATATCAACAATGTTCTTTTTTCAAATTATCAAATAATTTCTTTCACATTTTAACATTTGTACCTGATATAATTTGAAGTCTTATTTGGCATATTTTCAAGGGATTTTTTATGTATATCTATTTTTTCATTTATTCAATAAATAAAAATTTTTCAGATTAGCTCGTTGCGAATTTACATATACGAAATTTTCCTTTGTTCTCTCTTACATTTCCAATAGTTTTTTTCGAGTGGGAATGTTTAAGACGCGCGAGTATAGTTTTGTTTTTTTTTGTATACAGGAAGCGGCGGCATGACCCAGTTTTGAGCCGCGTTAAAAGTCCTCTGGCAGAGAGAGGGTCTCGATGCACACAAGAGAATAACACGCTTGACTCTCCTGGTCACCGGGCCCCCACGCCTCACTCATCAATTACCTCTTGACTCACCTTGCTCTATCACACCTTTAACCATTATTTTCACTCAATTTTTAACCGCCATGCCGTTAAGGTATTCCTTACACGTAGGAGCGGATTTTGCAGGGGCTAAACGAGAGCCCTTAACAAACTTTCTCAAAAAATGGTTAAAATGATTGTTAACTTGCATAAAAAATTATTATAAGTTGATAATTACAGATATTACACCCAATTATCTAAAATTAAATATGATTTTATGTTTACTTTTAAATTATTATAAAATTACATTTTTAAGGTTATACACGGGCTCCGAGTTTCAAATTGAAATAATTCTTTCAAATATTCGATAACTCTATACATTTTTATCCGATAAATAAGCTCCTCGTGAAAAAGTCTATTTATATCATAGTTTTTATTTATTATCTGAGGATAATAAACAAAATTTTCAATTTCAATTGAAGTGGAGAAGAGTCGTTTCTTCCATTAACACCTATGTTAAAAATCATACACTGGTAACTCTCATATCTTACAAGTCCGGTGCAAAGAACCTCTCATACCTTATATTTTTCCCTCTTCCTTCACTACGTAGCTTACGCATGCATACTTCTATATAGTGTACGCATGCGCGTGCAAGTGCCATTTGAAGATTCAAAGCAAAGAGGGGATAGCGCTGAAGGAGAAATCGTAAGTTATGAGAGGTTCCGAGCGTAAGATATGAGAGGTTTGTAAATTATGAGAGTTTAAGTTATGAGAGTTTCCAGTATAATTTCAAAACAAAAATTCTCTGTTAAAACTTCAGTAACCTATCTTTTTTCTTTTACAAAACATTTTAAAAAGTTATTGTTAATCATTTAAAAAAGAATTAGGCCATTTTGAAGATATTTATTTCATGCAAGGAATACCTTAATATCTTTAGATTTCGTATTTGAGATAATACAGCCGCAAAACCGTATTGAGACAATTTTTTATAAATTTTCACAGATTTTAAGAAGGTCATCTTAATATGAGTGTTATAAGATAAACATCTTTAAAAATATACGTTGAAGACTTAATGTAAATGCGTACTCTATTATTATGCATGCATGTTAAAGAGTAGATAAAATTTAAATAGGCTCTACCATATAGTAATTTGGATATACAAATTAAAAAAAATTTATGGCCTCTTATGAGAGATTTGAAATAGTGATTTTCAAATATATCGATTTCTAAATGGTAAAACATCGTTTAATTTTACACACGCTTTCGTATGGCATTAATGTATGTAGTTCTATAGTTTTATCGTTCTTTTATAGAAATTCGTTGAAAATTTGAACAAACCTTCACTGAGACAAAAAAAATTGTTAAAACAAACCAAATTTTGTTGTTTTAACCAAATTATTAGGTTGAATACGTTCATATAAATATATATGTACCACAACATAACATTTAGTAACTCATCCTTCAAACATTCCGATATTCGAAACAACAACATCTTGAGAGTATTGAACATTATTTGAATTATTTCAAACCAAAATTTGGTTGATTTGTTATACTGTTGATTTTGTTGAAAGAGTCAAATATAATGTTAACCTTTTACGATATCTATTTGTTATTTTAAATATAAACAAAAATACTTCAAGTAAAATAATTGTTCAACGCGCCGAGTATTTTGTTACTGGTTAATAATAAATTTATTCAAATTCTTAAAATATTTATTTTATCTGACAAATGCTTTATATAATTAAAAAAAATTTTGGAATATTAGAAAAAAAATGATTTCGTATAATTCGTTACCTTCTTGATCAAAAAATTTAATTCTTATAACGGAATTGTTTAGTCAAATGCAAATAATATATTTTTTTGATCAACAAAATTATTTTGTCACTTCTATATCGTACATAAAAAAACATTTAATTGTTATAATCAAATTCATTGTTGAAACAACTAAATGACGCAAGGATTGTTGACAAAGTAAAAATGTTGATGTGATTTCGTTGTTTCAACTGGTTGAAATGAAGACATAATGTTCGGGTAACCAAAATATTATTTCATCGAACTGAATTTCTCACACCCAAACGGATTTAGTTGGTGCAACCAATTTTTTTCTCAGTGTTCTTTAATGTGACATGCATACATATGTATGTGTATTAAATTTTAAGAGGATTCACCACATAGAAATCGAGACATTTATTACTAAAAATTTCAATTTTTTAAACTTTCCCATAAGAGCTCGTGTTAAATATTGTGATTTTCAAATATCTCAAATATGTTGAGTTCTAGATCGTAAAACCTTTTAAAATTTAGCATAGCTCTTTATTGTACTTCAAAGAAGTTTTCTTTAGTTTAAAAAAAAAATTCGAACAAAATAATTTTTTTAATTTCCATAGATAAGTAGCAAGTACAAGTTACCTGGAGTAACCTTGAATTTTGAGTATGTTCTTGAAACAATTTGCAACAACTTTTCTTAATAAACTTAAGCTCAAAAACCACACGATATGGAGATAAATTGAGACAAAAACTTTTGATTTGTCTATACCTTTAGAACTACCTGAAGGTGATTTGTCTGTACCTATAGAACTACCTTAAAATAGTTTTTTATCTCAATTCATCCCAATAATACCATATGGTTTTTGAGCTTAAAAGGTAGTTCCTCCGGGACAGTAAAATCAAAAGTTTTTATCTCAATTTATCTCTGTACCATGTGATTTTTGAGCTTAAGTTTATTAAGAAAAGTTGTTGCAAATTGTTTCAAGAACAACATACTCAAAATTCAAGGTCATCCAACGTTACCTGTACTTGTTACGTACGTATGAAAATTAAAAAAGTCACAATATTAAGATTTTTTTAAAAAACTAAAGGAAGTTTCTTTAAAGTACACTGTGTTAAATTTTATTAAATTCTTTGAAGTACACTGTGTTAAATTAAATAAAAGGTGTGTTAAATTTCGTTCACTGTCTAGATTTCAAGATATTTAGGATTGAAGATTGCAATATTTAACACGTGCTCTTATGGGAGACTGCAGAAAATAGTCATTTTTGACAATAATTTGACAATAAATATCTCAGGTTTGGGGCGGTCACACTAATTCAAATTGCACAGATGTTTGGATAATGTGTTAAATAACATACATGTCAAATTTCAACAATTTCTTAATTCAACTCGTTTGCGGACGTACTACCTTAAGTTTATCGAGAAAAGTTTTGGCAAATTGCTTCAAGAAAAATATACTCAAAATTCAAGGTCATTCAAAATGACCTTTACTTGTTACGTGTGTATGAAAATTTAAACAATCATAATCTTAGAAGTGAAAATATTTCAAGTTGAACATCGCAATATTTAACACGTGCTCTTATGGTAGTGAAGAAAAGATTGTGATTTTCAATATAGATATCTTGAACTCTATGCAGAGAAACTTCTTAAAATTTAATATATACACACATGCACATGGCATCAAAGATAGTTTATCAAAAAATTTAGCAAATTTCTAAAACAATCATTTCACTACCAATCACTACAAATCATTACAATCACTACAAATCATATATACTATCTTATTCTTATTTTCTATCTTATTCTATCTTATTTTACGACTCTATATAAGTCGTTGATAATTAATTAAAAAGTTTATCAACATTTTTTTAGCTGTTTAATAGTTAATTATTTTTTTAAATTCTACTCAATAAATATGTTGAGTATTCCACCATAATAGCCCGTGTTAAAATTGCATATTTTGAAATTAAATAACTCATCCAAATGATCTATGACCTATACAATTTTTTGTTCTTTCTGTATAATTTTATGAACTCGACAACATATAGTTTTTTTTAATTTTTACCTAACAATACTCATCACAGAATGATCTCCTTTTAATTTTCATGATAAAGAAATAATATGAAAAATTATAAAAGGTGAATTCTTCATCTTATACCATAATAAAAAGTAAGGGTATATAAGGGTTTTCCAATTCGTAATTAAGGTATATATTGCACGAAATACATATCTTCAGAATGGCCTAATTTTTGTTAAATGATAAAAAATAACTTTTTTAAACGTTTTGTAAAAAAACGATAGGTTACCGAGGTTTTAACAGAGAATTTTACGCGAGGAACTCATTTATCGCATATATAAAAATGTAGAGTCATCGAACTTTTGAATGAATTATTTTGATTTGAAATTCGAAGCCCGTATATCATCCCAAAAATGTAATTTTGTAATAATTTGAAAATAAACATCAAATCATATTTAATTTTTGATAATTGGATGTTATATCTATGTATAATTATCAACTTATAATCATTTTAAGTTATCTAACAATCATATTAACAATTTTTTAAAAAAGTTTTGTTAAAGGCCCTCGTTTAGTCCTGAAAAATCCGCCCCTACGTGCAAAGAATACACTAAGAAAAAAGAATTGTTGGAATAACCAAATATATTTTGTTGACGGCAATTTTGTTCCTTCAACAGAAATTTTTTTGACAAAATTGCATGCTTATTTTACTTGACGAAATAAATTGTTAAAGTAACTAAATCGTGTAAAAAACACATTTAATTATTTTGAACTAACTAAATATTGAATCGCAAGAACAATATCATATTTTTGTAGGAACGAAAATTATCGTTAACTATAACACTTTTTTTTAAAAAATGATGTTTTGTTGAAATCATGTGAAAAGTATTCCCCACCAAAATATATATTGTTATTTCATCATTCTCATTATATATATATTCCAACAAAATATATTTTGTTGCAATAATAATATTTATTTCAACAAATTATATCTTATTGGCATTAATATAAAAATATGGTTTCAAGTAAATAATTAATATAATCTAAAAAATATATTTCTTTGGAATAAATTTTATTTATTTTCATACTTCAGTCTCGCTGCCTAAATGTAAAAATCATGCTATTGGTTAAGAAGCCCTTGACTCTGTACACGGAAAAAAAAGTTTGATAGATTTTCCCAAATTCGTATATACATATGTACTTCATTGAACTCGTTCTTCGATATAAATGACCGAATATCATAATGTTTACTTAAATTGCACTAACGATTTGGTTAGTTATATATACAAAATATATATAGTTATGTAGTGATAAAGCGAGCCTTGTGCTTTTGCCGTGGTGCGGCGCACACTCAGCATCCCTCTCGTCATCGTTATATTTGCTGAGAAGATTTATAAGAGCGTAGCTCGATTATATTTTTGTTCGTTTTCAAATAGCACAATTTTTTATTCAAATAGTCGTCGAGCTATATTGTATGTACGTTGAAAAAAAACATACATTTCTTAAATTGGAAAGGGTTTCTCCCAACTTAATAATAATATAAAGTAAATGTGCTGTTTCTATGAATTTAGTACGGCAGATCAAATTGCTTTGAGCTTTTTCAGCTAAGAGCAATATATGTTATTGAATATCCGATCCCCTTGAATAATAAATAACCTTGACATTTTTATTGAATATGTTTGTTGATGTTTTATTGATCGATGATTGATAATTTCAACTATTTATTGACGAAATTAAAAAAAAAACAAATTATTTGAAAAGATTCATTCTTGTTACTTCCAATTAAATATTCAGTTCTCTTAAAATGTATTTCTATGATTTGAATAGAATATTAGATTAAACCAACTATGTAAATCAATCTTTTCTCTCTGTGTACATTTATACTCATGATACGCGAGTTTAAACAGCACGATATGTGTTTTAAGCAACGCGGTTTCTCGTTCAAATAACAATAAATTTGATTCTTTCAACAATATTTTGAATTTAATTGATTAATTTTATATTGTACTGACAAAAACTTCATATATTTCATTTTGCAAAATTGAAATATCAACCAATATTTGGTAATTTCAACAAATCCTTTTTCTCAATGTATCTTAATTTTTATAATAAAAAATAACAATAACAATAAATGAATAGATTTTTATAGGTTAAATAACGAAAAAGCTTGTAAAAAATAGAATATTTGATAAATATTGAAAGAACGAGGCTTACCATCAGGATTTGTGAAATAACCCCAGGCAGGGGTCGCAGCAGCCGCGGATTGGAGTCCAACGGCGAGGACGCTGATCGCGAGAGTGCACGAAGCCAATCGTGCTGCGAGGGCCCGTTTTTCGCCATGCCGGGAATCTCGCGGGATTCCCGCGACGCCGCGGACACCTTGACGGCTGTTCGTATCGGCCATCCTTCATACCGCGAATTTTCACGCGATTTTTCGTATCCCCGTCCCAATCCGGAAGTTATCCTCACCAGAATCCTCATTCACAGTAACCGACAACAATGAACTTATTTCCAATCTCCAACCGGCCATCGCCGACAGAATTTCTCTCCTTCCTTTCCTTTCCTTTCGTAACACCTTTTTCTTCCCTCACAAAGATCGAGAAAAAACTTTCTCTTTTCCTTCTTTTTATGTATTCTCGATTAACGAGATTCCCCGTTCAATTCTCGTCTAACGGCACTGATGTCACCATTCACTTTTTTTTTCACTTTCTAAATATCCAAAAATCGTTAACGCATCGTATTTTCACAGATGAACATTATTCGTTGACTCATTCTTCAAAGGCCACCTTTTTTATCGAATTTTCCATCGAAAATTTTCGATAAAGACAATAATAATTTTTTTCACTTTTTTCACGATTTGCACATGTAAAATTCTATCAAACTCTCAAAGTACAAATATGAAACAATTTTTCGAACTTTCATCGACAAAAAAAACAAATATTTCTTGGAAATATTTGGAATTTGACCCAAATATTGATTTTACTCGAATCGTTTTCTTGCACAAAGTTCACTCGTATTTTTTTATTTATTTATCAAAAATTTCACAACGCAGAATAATATTTGAATTTTTGTCCAGTTATCGAGTCGCGAATTTTTATCCGGGTTGAAATTCACACGGTGAATCCTTGGAATATTTTATTGTCAATTAATGTTTGTCGTCTTTTCGGTCGTTTCACGAGACTGCCCGATAATACACGAGGAACGTTCGCGCGCATTCCAAAACAAGTTTGTGAGCACTCGCTAGTCTCGGCGCTTTCTCGCTCTCTCTCTCTCCCTCTCTCGGACGCACGTTCGAAAAACGTTAACGATCCTGTTGTCGCTCGTGCTCAATGTTTTCAAGAAGAGCCAGCCACTTTTCACGCTCGGAACCGCGTGCAGCTCGATCGGGATAAAAAAACGCTCGAAATCTTTGAACGAAGACAAATCCCATTAATCGATCGACTTTCCGTTTTTTCTGCAACGTCTGCTTTGCTTTTCAAGAATAAAATGGAGTTAGCTTACAAAGAGATTTGGCTTCACGTCTTGAATAAATTTTCGTAGAACGATTTATTTCGGTATATTTCAATATTTTCTTTTGGTTTTTCGTCGAACAATTTATTTCGATATTTTTTATATATTCTTTTAATTTCTTGTCCAATGATTTATTTAGTATTCGAATAGTTTGTTTGCTAACTAAAAAATCCCATGACGATTTTTTTCGAATTTCTGCACGTTTTTCACTATGTTTTGGATTTCATTTTATCCTCGCTCTCAAGATAAATTATTGTTTGTGTCGTTAAATTTTGGGCGATTTTTTTTACTATTCTTCGTTCATTGATTTCGTTTTTTTTACCGATTTTTTATATCGTAATGAAAAATTTTTAATTTTCACAATAAATTTTATAGTTATTTGTCGCCGAATTGTTTTTTTTAGTCACGAATTCTCATGAGATCTTCGAGAGTCCTCAATATCCTTCGCGTCGATTCGAAGGGTTTTTTTGCTTGTCGCGCGAGCCCTTGGTGAAACCCTCGAAAGTTTCTCGCCGGGTCTCGTTCTCTCTTTCTCTCTCGAACTCTACACTCCCGGCGAATCTGTTGCTGCTTCGGCGAGCGCTCGGAGAACCGGTTTTCGCGAGCCACAAGGAAGAAGCGAGAAAAAGATAGGAAAAGAGCGGTCGCTAAAAATACAGTCTCGAGTGGAGTCAACCACCATCTTTTGATTTGTACCTTTTTTGCATATCTCTCTTCTTTCTCTCCTACTCTCAATTCCGTCTTTCTTCACGTTTATTTTTTACTTCTTTATTTCACAAACTCTTGATTCCTCATTCTTTTTTTCTCCACAAAATTTCTCTCTCTCTCTCTCTTTTCTATCTCTCAGAATAATGTATTTCTGATAATATATTCTCTCTCTTGTCAATTTGTTATAACTTATTTACTTTTTAAGTAAATATCAGTGCATTTTCAATTACATGCAATTTAAAATATAATTGTAAATATAAAATGATTGTATAAATAAAATAGTCGACGGACGAATTAATCTTGAGCCCACCACCCTCGTCAGGCTCCCACGTGCGAGCTCGAACGTTTTTCTCAACCAAAGACAGGAGAAATGTTTTGGAAAATTCTATCCGAAAAATTGTATTAACGACTCAGATTAACGTGTTTCTTCCTCCACGCAATTTTTTCGTTTATTTGCTTTAGTTTTCGTCGTTTAATAATCGTACTAATCTGCTACGGTCCACTCTGTCGACGCCGGGAAGATAGACAATGTCATCGGGAACACGAAGAGCACCGATCTTTTGTTTTTATTCTCAGCCAAGAGCCACGAGCTCTTTCGTACGTGTTTTTTTTTCAGGGCTCGCTTCCTGCATAAATACAATTTTAGTTTCTTATGAGGCGTAGCTTGGTATTTCTCGATTTACGGAGGTGAATTCCTGTCGATTTACATACGCGAACCGAAGTTTCTCTCTTATTTTTTCCCCTCTTTCGAATTCTTTATTTTTTATCTCTCTCCTTCTCTCCTTGTCCGTATACATGTACTCATTTATGGATGTATCTCTTTCCTTGTTTCTCCTCACGCTGAAAACACGAGGTCTCCGTTCTTATCGATCACTACCTTTTGAGCCATATTCTCCGTTCCTCGCGGCCTTTCCCGCACTCGCAGCTTTATCGTTCTTACACACTCCGCGGCACATTCACTCACTATTTTTCCTCGCCCGGGCGCCGATTATTATACCTTCAATTTCGTTCGTTAATCGTCGCGTCGTTTCACAACTTTTTATCTTATCCTCTCTACCGGCTCAAAATTAAGAACAGATGATTTGTTTTTTCAAAATGTTATCAACGGTCGGTTCTTCCAGTTGTCTTCGTGATAAATTTTTCGTTTTTTTTTCGATAATTTACAAGTTTTCGAAACAGTTGTTATTTTTGCCTTGAGAACTTTTTTTTTAATTCGTCATCACAATTTTTGTGTTGATTTTTTTTCAGTGATCACACTTTGATTACGTTTTTATTATATGTTTTGCTGGTAGAAATTTATGCCATCAATGATATTTTCAGGGTTATTTTATTGTTTTTGTAATTTTTTTTATTTTACTTAGTTTTGGTTTGTGTCGAGGACAATTTTCCCTCCGACTTCAACGACGATGATTTTTTAACGATTTTGTTTTTCACATGATTTCCACATGAATAAAAACACGCAGTAACCGTTACGCAGTATAAACATTATGTATTATGAATTATTTTTCAAAGTATTCGTTTTCTAATTATTCAGCAATTATTTTTCCCTTTGATTGCAGAAAAAAACCATTAAATTCGCCCGTCAAGGTGAAACTTGAGAGATGGGAGGATGAATTGACACGTTTCTCTTTGTTTTCCTTCTTCGTTTTTTCTGTGTCACCTGACGGAGTGTCCGATCGATCGCCGTGGCGGCAACGTTGCAGGTTTTCAATCGACGGAGGATTCACAATGTGGAAATTCGAACGCACCCACGCACTCGCGCACCCCCCGTTTCAACACTTTTCGCCACTGCTTCCATTTCTGGATCACCCTGGGACAAGTGTTCTCGCCAATGAAGCAAATATTCGCGTGGCCGATGAAAAAAAAACCGAAAGTCCAGTCTTCGGTCACACTTATCGGATGTCCTCAATCGTAATTCATTCCTTAAAAAAAATAGAATATCTTTTTTAAACGTTCCAAAAAAATACAATATTTTTCTTAATAGTTATAAAAAAACGATATTTTTTATAACAATTAATCGTCGTCGTTATTGTTAAAACATAAAAAAATATGAAAGATGAAAAATGATGGAGAATTGAATTTTCATAGCGACAAATTTGCACTAAGAGTGATCGTATATGTTGATTCAAGCCCGCAAAGGACATTTCACAATTGATCAAACTAGTTATTTTATTTCAGAGGACAACGTAAATCAACGAAAGTCCAAATAGATATATGTTGTTTTTTGTTTCGTTTTTGAAAGAAAGAAAAAAACGCTTACGAGCAATGGCAAGGGTTTAATGGTTCGGGAATGTTGGATTAATCGAATCAATTGTTTGTTTGTAGAAGGGAAATTCGATCGTGAATTCGTTTCTCGACGTGGGTCTGTTTGTACCTGCGCGAAGAGCGTTGCACGCATGATCCGACGAGCACGAGGAGTTGCCGAGCCACGCGATGATGAACGACGAAACAAAAGGGGAATAGCCGGAGTCCGGCGGGAGGGGGTGGACGGACGGACAACAAGAAAAAAAGTTTGGCGAACGCGCGCGACAATAACAGCGCAGAGAACGCGTGTTCACGGGCCTGCGCGTTGGGCCACACTGAGCCGAACGCTGCTCCGTACGCCACTCCGAGCCGGCGACCAGAGAGACGGGCTTCCCTCACGCTGAATCGCTTCGATATTCCGCCCCGAGACGAACCTCCCGACCACGTCAGCCACAATCCACGAGCCATTTCGTTTCGAATCATATTTTTCTTTTTATTTGCAATTTTCGCCAAAACTTTTTACATTCACCGGAAACAAAATTTGGATGAAAATCTCTTATTACATTTATTTTTTTATATTTGATTTAAAATCTAACAAAAATTTGATGAAACTCTAGGAGTCGAGCTCATCGTCAAGAGAGAAGGGGGGTGATTTTTTTGTTCAAAACTGTTACAGGGGTGTACAAATAAATGAATTAGCCCTGCGGAAGCAATAAAATATATTAATTAGACATATTTTTTAGATAAATAATTATGCTTAAATATGCATAATAAAACTATATATGCTGAAAAATTACCTCTGTTACAAGGGAGGACCGTAGAACAGACAAGTTATCAACATCTCGCAGTCTCCTCTCCCCCTCCCTTCCTTGGACCTTGTGCGTGTTCTGTATGATGTCTAAACGGGGTCCAGGGGCGGAGACCCTGGTGGGTGGCTGGGGGTCAGGGGCAAAGCTCCCCCCCCCCCAACTGATACATTTATGCTTGTTAAAAAGCATTTCGCCGCTGGGAATCCCAGAATTGTCGAATTTTATCTTACTTTCATTATTATCTATCTTTCATTATTATTATTCTATCTTAATTATTTATCTAAAAAATGTGTCTAATTAATATTTTTTATTGCTTCCGCCGGGAGCCAATTTACTTATTTGTACACATCTGTAACAGTTTTGAACAAAAAAAATTACCCCCTTTTCTTCTGACGATGAGCCCGACTTCTAGAGTTTTACCGAAAAATTGTTTCAAGGTATTCCATGTATGTAGGGGCGGATTTTGCAGGGGCTAAACGAGGGCCCTTAACAAAATTTCTTTAAAAATTGTTAACACGATTGTTAAATTACATAAAAATGATTATAAGTTGATAATTATAGATATAACACCCAATTATCTAAAATTAAGTATGATTTAATGTTTTTTTTAATTATTATAAAATAACATTTTTCAGTTTATACTCGGGCTCCGAGTTTCAAATCGAAATAATTCTTTCAGATGTTCGATGACTCTACATTTTTATGAGACAGATAAATAAGTTCATTACGTAAAAATCTGTTCATACCATAATTTTTATTCATTATCCGAAGATAATAAAGATGTAAATTTTTCAATTGAAGCGGAGAAGAGACGCTTCTGCCATTAATACCTATGCTAAAAATCGTAATTTCAAAACAAAAATTCTCTGTTAAAACCTCGGTAACCTATCTTTTTTACAAAACGTTTAAAAAAGTTATTTATAATCATTAAAAAAATTAGGCTATTCTGAAGATATTTATTTAATGCCAGGAATACCTTAAGGTACTTCAACCGCAAAACCGTGTTGAGACAGATTTTCTTAAAAATTTGAACAGGTTTTCTTTAATGTCATATGAAAACATGTGTCAAATTTGACAAAGCTTCACTGTCTAGAAATCGAAATATCATACATTGAAAGTCGTTGCTTTTTCGAATCTTCCATAAGAGCCCATGTTAAAAGTAGCAATTTTCAAAATTTAATATTTAAATAACTTTTTAAATTTTGCAAACACTTTAACACAATGCTAACGAACGAAGATCTGTGCAGTTTTTGAATAAATTCTGTATCAAGAAATTTCAACTGATGATTTTACATTTAGTTAACACGTAAGGATAAACTTTTAAATAGACTGTCTCGGTTGTACTACCTTAAGGTAGTTCTATCGGTATAGTCAAATCAAAAGTAAAGTAAGGTAGTTCTACCTTAAGGTAGTTCTATAGGTACAGTCAAATCAAAAGTTTTTATTTCAATTTATCTCCTTACCAAGTAATTTTTGAGCTTAAGTTTATTAAGAAAAGTTGTTGCAAATTGTTTCAAG
>JAPYYW010005088.1:0-17078 GCA_030522545.1 Cremastinae sp. A BG-2022a
CTTAAAATTTAATATACAATTGCATATTGTATCAAAGAAGGTTTTTGCAAATTTTTAACAAAATCTTAAGAAAACGATTTTTTGATAGAACTACCTTAAGAAAAGTAGCGTCAGACGGACGTACAAATCGGCATAAAAAGCGCTATATATATATATATATATATATATATATATATATTGCGACGGGAATCGGGGAGGGAAACGGGAAAATAACGGAGTGCCTGCAACTCGTATTGAATATGTAAGAAAAATAGAATTTATTCCCACCGATCCTCCCGATCGGCCGCAAAAACTGACGCGGGTAATTTGCCGGGCGCCACTTATCACTCGGATATCGTTTAGAAAAACAAAGAAAGAAAAGCGCTATGACTGTTACAGCGGCACGAAAACATTTTTCGTACTTTTTACGAGAGGGCGTGGGTACCCTGAAGCGGGGTGGTTCGACCACCGGAATGGCCCTGTCACCCGCGAGGTTAAGTCTCCCGGAGGGAACACCCGGGAAAATGGCGTCACGGTGACGAAGGAGGGAGCGCACGAGAACCTTCACACAAATATGCGGGGCTAAAGTCGCAAAGAAAAGAAAAAACCAGGGAGGAGTAAGAACAAGAAACCGCGGAAACTTCTAAATCACGGGGCTCAGTACACTACGCGTAATAAAAGGCGGAATTCACACACTGAAAAGGGGACGGATCGAGCTCGCGCGCGCGAAGACTAACACGGCCGATGTCGAAGATGTCCTCGCGTGTAGCCGCACCAAAAAATATCACTAAAACGAAACTTTCACAAAAACTTACAGTGAGCTCGGGGACTAAGGGGGACACTCTCGCACGGCCCGCTCGTCATCCGGCTCGCTCGTCGTCGGTTTCGTGGCTTCTCGTTGTCGAGGTTCGCTCGTTGATGGGCTCACTCGTTGTTTCGTGGATTTCGAAAAGAGCAAAACTTTCGTTGCCAACGGGGACTGGTCGGCTAACGTACATGTGGTTCGGGTTATGTCTAACGGAATAATGATGGCCGGCCACGTGCGCGGACCCACGTGCCGGTGAAATTCTCTTCCTCCTTCCCAAATTCTCCGTTTCCGGCAGCGCCACAGGCACCTGTCGCGTGTATGCACGGCGAGAATTTACGCGTACTGCCCCTGGTGTCCGAAGCTCCGCACGAAATGTAAGATGGCGGAGCGCGGCCCATTTGAATCGAGCGCACACCGCAGGCGCAGTGGGGTCGTCGTTGTGGCGAGGACCGGTGCGTGCTGCCGCGAGCGACCGAAACTCCTAGCGACGCCCAAGATGGCGGAGCGCGATCTGCTTGAATTGAGCGAACGCCAGACTCGCGAGAGAGCCCGTAGGGGCGATATTTCCAATATCCGCCTGTCCGTGGCGGCGAGAGCTGCGAGTGGGGCGAGTGGGAGAAAGGTGCGGTGAGTCCGGGCTGCGCCGATGGCCGTGCTCTTCCTCAATCGACGATCCCGCGTGAGAGTGCCCGTACATTAGCGTATTTATAGGAGGCACGGAGCCTTACATTGTACTCGAGTCGCGACTCGCCTTGTAACACATTGTTACAATATATAAATGTATAAATGATTATAATGTATGAAGAATAAGCCTTTAACAAACAGATTAGTATAAATGTTACGAATAAGAAAGAATCTAGTACATTGATGGTTTATAGCAGAGATGCTGTAACTATCAATATAGCGATACTCAATACTCGTTACAAAAGTAACGAAGTAACTCATCGATGCATTACTCGATACAAAAGTATCGACGGACCTCCGATACTCGATACATTTGTAACGAGTAACGAAAAATCCGGCGATACTCGTTACATTTGTAGAAAGTAACGAAAAATATTGTGATACCCGTTACTTTTGTAGCGAGTAATGAAAAATTTAGCGATACACGATACTTTTGTAGCATGTAACGAAACCGCTCCCGGTACTTGTTATTTTTGCATCAAGGAACGAAACCGCTCCTGATACTCGTTACTTTTACAATCAAGTAACGCAACCACTCCTGATACTTGTTATTTTTCCAACGACCATTCTTTTTCTTACAGATAATATCTGTTGAAAACAATTCTGTTGCATTATTATAAAGAAATGCTATTTGTTTATAAAAAATAAAGGACTTTTCGGAGTATATCGATGAAATTTTGTTCATTGTCGCAAGTAAGGTACAGAAATGATATAATGCGTCATAATTGTTATTATATTAACAATTAACAAAGCAAGCACTTTTTAAATTTTTTTAGCATTTTTAAGGGTTTTTTGCCATTTACTTGGATTTTAAAGGGTGTACGGACCAAATAGGCTTGAGATTCGGATTCAGGGGATCAAAATACACAAAAAATAGGCTTGTCCTAGTTCGATAAAAGTTTTTTTTTATCGTGAAAACTGCAGTTTTTTGCCATTTTTGACGTTTTTTCGCAATTTACTCAAAATTTTGACGGTGTACGGACAAAACGGACTCCTGATCCGGAATCAGCGCGACATAATACATAAAGATATGGGGGTCTGGTCAAAAGTACAGACAACTTTTTTTGTGGGCCAGTGTAATTATTTGTTAGTCGGTTATACATTTTTTCCCTGGGTTGGGTTTAGGGGAGAGTGATTTTGAGGCTGGTTTTCATTTTCTCTATGAAGACGTTGGTGAGATTCGAAAATTGTAAAATATTTCTAACTTGTATTTTCATTGAAAAATACATACCACCCTGAGGATCGACCTCACGTTTTCTGGTTTATAATCAATACTTACCGTTACACTGACTGTGCTTATGAATGTTGTGACGTGACATTTTGCCGCGACACTATTTCTCCCTGAATGTGTCGATCATGGGGGCGGATTTACGCCCCTGACTGCCCGTTAGGAGACACGAGAGTCCGGGGCTCCGTCCGCGAATTTTTTTCTTAAAAGTAGGGACGACCGGATGTGATCAGTGTATAGAGGATGACCCGGAGTGCTGCCATGAAATCGGAATGAAAGCGCATTCCGGCCATCGTATCATTATTTTGCCTCGAGCGATGGGAGCTTGCCTACGTTACGGTCTGCACGGGAGAGTACGCTACGGATCCGAGAAGACGTTTCATCGACGACGTTATAATGGGTCCAGGGCCACCGAGGGAGCGCCTGAAATCACGGTGCCTCCGACAGCCAGCGAGACTACAAGTTCCCGAGGGACGGCCGAGCGAAGCTTCGGGATGATCGACGAGCGATTTGTCGACTCAGCGAACAGCGAGCATCCACCCGGCGTCGATAATGACGGACGCATTCCGTCCAACGCGCGGACGAAGTCCTTACACGATTACGAACGAATTTTCAGAGGTGCGAAGTTCGCGCGAGCGAACGCGCGAACCAATCAGCGCGCGGGAGCGCCCGACTTGCTGAGTTCTCTGAACGCCCGATTCGCCAAGTTCCGTGAGCGCATGGAGATCCCGAGAGAGAGAGTACCGGTCACCATTGTGCTTCCGGCTACCGGAGAGAGTGGACGATGCCTGCCTGCCTTGCTGTCTTACCGCCGTGCTGCTGCCTGCCTGCCTCGCTGCCTTGCCGCCGTGCTGCTGCCCGCCTACCGTGCTGCCTGTCTTGCCGCCGTACCTACCTTGTGACTTCGTGCCTGCCGTCGACCTGGGGACGAAGGAAGTCCAGGGCTGCCCAGGGACCAACGCCGTCGCCTCCATCGTCCAATCTCTCTCTCTCGTGGATCTCTACGGCTGCGGAACCGGTGAGTCTCCAAGACGGATTGTTCTCTCCCTTTTCTTTCGTTCTTTCTTTTTTTTCTTCCGTGGGAAGGAATTCTTGAGCACGGCCGTTGTGCATAAGTTTTTCCTTTCTTTTGGTAAGCTTGATCGGGTAACGTCGTAGTCGTTTTTCGATCATATCGTTTTCTTTGGGACGCCCGAGGGTGAATAATATTTTCTCGTGGGGAAGTTGAGGCCCCGGGAAGGGGGAGCACTGGGAGCACTTTCGTTAATCGAGTGGGGTTCGTACCTTTTCATTTCGTGTTTTTGAATACCCGACGCTAATTTCGGGTACCGTGGGTAATTTATTTTTGTTTAATGCCGGCCAAGCTCGAGGATTCCTTCCCTCGCACGACATGTAATTATCTTTCGTATTGCTGCGTGCCGTATTTATTGCGACGAATCTCCCATCTCTCGTACGCATATTGCCTTTTGCCTTCCGCGATCACGTATTTTCTTTCGTGTTCCTTTTTCGAACGCGGGCTGAATATTCACCCTAACGCGCGTATCTCTTTTTTTTGTGTGTCCGATTTTCCGACGAGCGAATCTCTTCGGACACCGCTCGCGCTATTGCCTTTCGAGAATCATGTTCAGACTAATTATTTCTCCCTTTCGTTGCCTAAGTACGTGTCTCGTGCAGCATTTCCATACGTTTCTCTACGTTTCCCTACGTTTACCTATGTCTGCCTGAATTTGCTTTTTTGCGCATCGAATTCTGAGCTCGGACTCGTTTGCCTCTTAGCCGCATAAGTCATTTTCTTCCCGTTAAAAATGTTCCGTCGTACGAACGTTGTTGTTTGGAGTTTTCGAGAGCCTTTCGTCGCATTGCCTTTGTCATCGAACACGAGACCCTAGCGCGGTCTCTCCTCGGCCTCGCCGGCCTCGTGCACGCCGGCTGCGTTGTTTTCTCTCGCGCTCTCTCGCTCTCGCGGCGATGGCACCTGTCATTGTCTACCTCTGGTCAGCTTGGCATGGCCTGACGTATGACCCGTCGAACGTAAATAATTTTTTTTTCTCTAAATTATTATTTCGGTATCACGTTTCAACTCGTTCCTCGTTAGCTAAACTTTGTGAAATTGTAAGAGAATGCGATGCTTATGGGGATCGACTCGGGCGGGAATAAAAATATTCTCTCTGGTTCTCTTGATGAAGAATGGCTATTTAGCGAATTCGTCTCTCTTCCTCTTGTATCTGCTTTTTTCTACGGTGGATGGAGGCATGCTCGCGATAATGTTGTCTACCGTGCTGTCTTGCGAGCCGGGATACGTCCCCCCACTACCCTTACCTAGTCGAACTGTCGGATTCGCATCGCGAGTACCTCGTCAGATATGGGGGTCTGGACGTGACGGAATTGCTGCCTACCTTACCGTTTCGTCTTCCCCGGGCCTCGTATCATTACCTACCCTACCTAAGCGATCCGCGAATCCCAGCTCATAATACCTCTGTTTGCCTTACCTCGCGCTTTCAGTCAAATATCGCGTATTAATTTTGATTCAGTTGAATCGTCGCCTTTCCCGCCCGAGGCCATTCCTAGTGAGTTCGCGGATCCCCGCGTGAATAATTTTGTACCTCCCTGAAGGGGAATATTTCGTAAGAATTGTCTAAGAAGTCATGCATTGAGAACTTCCTATCATATTTTCTTTTTCTCTGTAATGAAAGTTCCACCATTTGATTTATTAAATATTGTTCTTCTCGAGCTAAACGCTGTCTAATTTTGTTTTCATGATACCTATCCTCGAGTTATTCTCTCTGCGGCTTCATGCCGCCACCGTGACCTTGTTCCAGAGAAACGGGTAAGTACCCCAGTCTCCCTGAAGCTCGCACGACTCGATATTCAGGAGAGGCTAAAAATTGAGAGGATACTCAACTCATCATCGGAGGGGCGTAATAATTTCCTTTTTTAAGCTGGATTTAGTCCGACGGTATTCTCTGAATACCTGACGCCCAACCCCCTCTCGGACACTCACCGAATTGGCGTATCGTAGGTTTTGTAGAGCCTCTTACGGGCTACCCTGCGAAATGTGCATCACAATGTACATGGTGCATGCTAAGATGTTTACATACCAAAACATATTTACGGCATTTGCTCAGAAGTAGAAGTGAATTGTGAAGTAAAAGTTGAGTATTCGTGATTTCAATAAAAATATATTATTACGTCACTAATTTTAAGCGTGTTCATATTTATATACTCCCATTCGTTAATTTTCAAGTTAACTACATTATAGAAAGTAAACAAAGATGTTTACACATATTATAACTATAACTATACAGGGAAGTCAAGTTAGACTCTTTATACTAGTTTTTTGATCGAAAATTTTCGAAATTTTTCAAAATTTCACGTTTTTTAAAATTATGAACTTTTTAAAATACTTAAATATACTTAAAATAAAAAATTAGTGCATGTCTGTATGCTTATGATGCCTGCGTAAGTGGATGCTGGTAGAGTAGTAACGAAGGGGGGGGGGAGGATGCGCCAGCGGAGCGTGAGCATAGGGTTTCTAAAACACGCACGCGCTCTCTTGCCGCTGGCTCCGTCTCTGGCCACACGTGATTAGTCGACAAAAAAACTTTTAAAAAACTATAAAAAATTGTAAAGTTGATGGATCGCAAATATAACATCTAGTACTATTCCAATTTAAGAGATCAAATGGTAGTAGTGGGACACTCTTATAGAAGAGGACAAAAGCATTGTAGGATATAAGTATAAGTTGCTGTCTATCATACATCATAACCCAACTCACTCAATAAATAAGTATCAAGTGCCTTTTGCCATATCAACAAAGTCGTACAGTGGGAGAACTTTTATTTTTGCGCAAGCTGACTTAAAAATTTTTTTCTACCGGAAATAACTATTTATCTTTACATTCGTTACAATAGGATATATTTTAAGTGTGGAAAAAATAAGGAATCAATTTGAACAACAAATTTTCGTGACACCCGAAAACAAAGCTTGAAATAAGTGTTCGTAACACGATCGTTGACGAGTAAACTTACTATACTTGAGTAAACACTATTTAGCAGATTTCAACAAAACAATATTATAAGACCGCTGATTTTCAAATGTTCTATTGAAATCCATTACTATGATTTGCATTTTTTATAAAACCTCTACCTACAATACAAATACACAAAATGACACCGATATATGCGATAAAATATCCAAAGTTTAAGTGTATCATAAAAAATTCGTGAAAATAACTTTCATAAAAGATTCGAATGATCATATTGCGCAATCTAAATTAGCCGCAAAAGAATTTCTAAGCCTCGGATATTTATGAAAATCTATAAAGAGTGAAACAGAAACAAACCGGGAAAAATACATTGTGATATTTCGACTCTAATTAAAAGTTTAAAAAATAAGCAGGGTTTGCGAATTGTATTTCGAGGTTGAAAAATAACATGGGGAGATCAACGTGGAAATAGTTTTTTTTCCATTATTGGGAATATGCATGCATAATAATAAACTTACAAATGAAATAAGTAACTGAGCTAATTCGCTGACGGGAAAGTCTGTACGATATTCTAGTAGATCAAAAATGTTAAACTTTTTTTTTGACAAATAAAAGTTTAAGTACCAAATAAGTTGTACGTTGTAATACCCATGAATATTTTTTTTGTTAATATGATTAAACTTCAAAAAGTACCATTAATTAATATTTTTTAATACTAATGGATTCTACGATGAGTTATTCGGTAACTATCATGGCATTTATTAGCTCACCCAATATATGCATTGTAGCTGATTCTTTAAATTCACAAATTTTAACGATAATTAATTCTTTGGGTATTTTACAGTCTTTTACAGACTTTGCAAATACTATAAAGTTCATAAAGTTATAATCATTAACTTTTGAAACTTTCTGCATGGACTTCTGGGATAATCAGAAATACATTCGCGTGAAAACATACATTAATGTTACAGAATATATTAATACACGCACACATATAACTCCATACACTCATATAATCGTGCTCACTGCTCACGCATGCATGTAATAAAAACTAAATAAGAAATATAAAAAAATACATTCATGTCACTCGATCAAAAAGTGGCTATTTTCCGACAATGTCGATGTTGTGATATGAGCTTAAGTTTTATGGGGCGAGTTTATGGAAACGAGTGTAAAATTACACAAGTTTTCGTTAAACAGCATAATAAACTTTTAGCAAATATCGTAAAATTAAAATTTTTCTAATCGCCACGATCGAGTGACATACAATATTTTTTGTTAACCTTCTTCAGAAAGTTCAATTCGAGCTGAATCAAAGGTTTTCCTATTTGTTACGCCACTCATAGTTACTAGTACTTAACTTAAAACTGCTTTAAATTTTCGATCGATGAAGAAAAATTAGTTTTCTTGACAGTTATTTTCATCTTCATTAGGTCATATTAGAAGCAGTAAGGAAAAGGACTTTTTTGCCTAGGCTGAAAAAGTAATCGGTATGGTAAATAAAGTATCTGGAAATCGACAACTTTCCAGACGCCACTCAGTGCTCAAAAATGGAATTGTCTGAGAAGATATAAAGAGGAAAGTATATTTTCATTTACGTCATGAGAAGGTAGTACAATGCTATGCGCATCCATTCTTTTACTATGGAAACAAAATCTTTCAGTTACAACTACGCCTACATTTTTAATCAGCTGATCTCTGAAATTTATATCTATACTTTTTTATATCTTGTGTATTCTTTTTATCAATCTGGTGCTAGAAAGCGGTCATGACTAGTTGATACACACGTTTACAATGAAAATACATGAGCGATTCCACCAAATATAGCCTCGCTCACGGGTCGACCCCCTTTGATTTTTTTTTAATTTGACAATACATTCTGTACGTTTAAAAAAATATCCTGAAAATCTTAGCCCTTATTATGTAGCCATTTTAAAGTTATGACTTTTTGAATTTTTGAAAAGATTTTTTTTCAACTTTTTCATTTTTTTTTGACGTACAAAACTTAATTATAAAAATTGGAAAAAAATAGTTTTTTGTTGGAAAATTTCTCAGTTTTTCAATGGAAATATTCTTTTTTTATTATATGCAACAGAAGACCCTTAAAAATCCTATTAAGGTAGTCCGATGATGGGCGCGTTCAAACCTTTAGGTTAAGCATGCAATATAAAGGCAAAATTATTGATCGAAATTTTTTTCGAATATTTGATTCAATATTTGTATTAACGTTCTTTGGTGTAATATTAGAAGGTACGCCACATTTAAAGATACTTCACTATCTCGAAATCGAAATATTTATCGTCAAAAATCACGACTTTTAACATACGGCTTATGAGAGATAGCGAAAATTTTTCATATTTAAGAATTAATATCTCAATTTCTAGCAAGCGAAATTTGGACACAAGACAATTAACATATTAATCTCAACATATACCAAATTTCATCACAAAATCTTAGATAGTTAGAAATCATCGTATCACCTTGTAGTGAAAAAAATGATTTTTCTCACGATGCGGCCTCTGTTAGCTCAATTTTGATTTTTTTTGTAAGCTGAGACTTTTTTCCACAAAATATGTGATTTTCACGATGTGCACATTTTTGGTTATTTTTTTTCAAAATTAAATAAAATATAAATTCTTAATAATTAAATACCTTTAATATTTTAACTTTTTTCGGATGTTATACAGTTTAGATACAAACTTATCGTATGGTATCATTCGTAGGCAATAAACTACAATGTTCGTATGACCTTTACCATTTTCGATTGAGAATATCGTACGCTTAATACATCTTTTTTGTTTAAATAATCTTAATTTGTGATAAAAGTAATATTAATGCTTATTGTGAAATTTTTAGTAGCCCAGGTATATAAATCTTGCGGCGTGAGTATATAATTTTAATAGACCTTTGCCATGGGCAGTGGCAAAAATGCTATTCAACATCGATTTTAAAATCAGTATTATTGATAACATAAATTTGTAAATGCTTTCTAGATTTAAAATTATTGTGGTGCTCTATCTGAAAAATAAAAAATCATATTCATGACAGCAAATGTTTGTTTAAAACAATAATCAATTAATGAATGAATAAATAAACTGAATGAACTTGAAATGAAGAAATTATATTTTTGTAACGTAGCCTAGTTGGAATTTCAGATTGCCTTAAACATGACACACTTTTAATTTATTTATGTCAAGTACAATTAATTGCGACTTGCTGCTGGAGCTTTATTACAAATGAATACTAAGAATAAATATTCACACTGCAAGATTTGTATACCTGGGTTACTAAGAATTTTACAATAAGCCTTGATATTTTACTTTTATCACAAATTAAAATTATTTAAACAAAAAAATGTATTAAGCGCACGATATTCTCAATCGAAAATGGTAAAGGTCATACAAACATTGTAGTTTATTGCCTACGAATGATAACATACGATAAGTATGTATCTAAACTGTATAACGTCCGAAAAAAGTTCAAATATTAAAGGTATTTAATTATTAAGAATTTATATTTTAATTAATTTTGACAAAACAAAAAGTATGCACATCGCGAAAATCACATATTTCGTGAGAAAAAGTCTCAGCTTTCAGAAAAAAATCAAAATTCAGCTAACAGAGGCGGCATTGTGAGGAAAATCGTTTTTTTTTTCACTTTAATTGGATTTTTAAGGGTTTTCTGTTGTATACATTGCGACGGGAATCGGGGAGGAGAACGGGGAAGAATAATACAATTCCGGTTAGCTCGCGAAAATATAAATTTAAAAGAGAGATTTATTTCTTCCGATCCTCCCGATCGGCCGCAAAACTGGCGCGAATGTAAGTCGGGCGCCAGTTATCAGTTTGATAACGAAAAATAACAGAAAGAAAATTAATACAAAAATTGAGGGTGCCAACGCAGGCTGACTCGATATAAAAAAAAGAAATACGCGGGGACTCGATAATCATTCACAAATTTTTGGCGTGGGTTGCCTGAAGTGTGGCGGTTCGACCATTCCGTCGCTCGCGGGGAAAAATTTCCGGGGGGAACAACCGGAAAACAGCGGTGTAACGACGAAAATAAAGGGGGGTACGCACGCACGGGTAACTCGATTTTACAAACGGGGAACGGACGCGAAATGGCTACTTATTTAACGCAGAAAGGGTACATGGCGAGTGCGAGTCCTACGCGGGGAACACGGTTTGACGGGGACGAAGCCTGAGCTCGTGCGCGCGACTAACCTCGCTGCCAATATCTCGGATCGCTACGAAAATATAAATAAAAACTTACAATTTGTCGGGGTCGGGGATGGGGGTTTTTTCTCTCACTCGTGCACGTCGCTGGTCCGTCCTCGTGTTTGTCTCTCGCTCGCCTGGTATCTCACGGGTCTATCTCGCTCGCCGGGCCGCTCCACGTGTCTCTTTTCTCGATGCGGGTGCTCTTTCAGCTTGATGCCAAATGTCTCAATTCTGACACGGGACGTGGGCTCTCGGGTCCTCCGGTCTTCCCTCTCCTTCCACGATATTCACTTCCGGCGTTGCAATAGCCAATCTCGCAATAGAATTGGCGAGTGCTGCCGACGGTGGCCGGGGCTTGCGTCAGCGGCAGAGATGGCGACACTGTCGGGAGAGCGACGCGCGCATCGACGGGCAGCACGGAACTCGGGGCTTCGAGCGCTCCTGGCCGCTCACGGTCCTCCGTGGGCGCTCAAGCGGCTGCCGTACTAGATCCCACGACGTAGCTTCGGGCGCACGGGCGAGTCGAGCGGAAGGGCGTCGAGACGGGTCCGGGGCTGCGTCGATGGCCGTGTCTCCCACGATGTGTGCTCCCGAGTAAGAGTACCCCCCTGCATGCTTCGAGGAGGACGATTTTGGGAACGTCACGGAGGGGATCGGGACGCGAGGGGAGGTACAACTGTTCTTCGAGTATAGGAGGCGCGAAGCCTTACAATTAAATAAAAATATCAAATCGAGCCGCTGAGCGTTGTGGAGCGACCGGCTCGCCTTGTGACATTTTGTTACAACATATACTAAAAAAAAGAATATTTTCATTGAAAAGCTGAGAAATTTTCCTGCAAAAAACAATTTTTTTCCAATTTTTATAAATAAGTTTTGTACGTCAAAAAAATGGATGAAAAAGTTGAAAAATTTTTTTTTTTCAAAAATTCAAAAAGTCATAACTTCAAAATGAATGCATAATAATGGCTAAAATTTTCAGAATATTTTTTTAACGTACAGAATATATTGTTAAAGTTGAAAAAAAATCGAAGGGGGTCGACATGTGAGCGAGGCTACATTTGGTGGAATCACTCATATATTTTTTCTGTTTTGTTCATTATAAACTAATGAACGATTCTCTGACCTTCACTCATATTTATAAGTGTCATTATTTATTTTATTTATTTCTCCACTTTCAGTATTTTTTCTCTTTGCAGATCATTTTTACGGACACTCAAAACAATCATTCACTATACTAAACGAAATATCGATGTTTATTTTTCTAGAATCTATATAGAATCTATAGGATCCATATATATGTACGTATAGAAAATATATAATAACTTCTATTATTGAAGTATAAAGTACATTGAATTGTTACAACAGTGGAAGTTCGAAAAAACTTTTAATGCTTATTAAATGCAGGGTAGCATGCTGGATATAGTGATATTTTGCACTGGGATATAAATATAGCTCACATTTTCCATTTTTAAATCGGATCTTTATTAATTATTTCTTTATTTATACGTGGAGTACATAAATTGGAAAAGCATTGCATTACCATTCGTTTCTTTTTTATTTTGAAAAGTAAATTAATCCGAGATGAAATAATTTAAAAAGGTTAGATGATTATTCTAAATGCAATTAGAGTTATGACTGTGTTCATGGATGCATGAATTGAATCGATACGTAGAAAAAAAGAGAAACAGAAACAGAGCAACAGAGACAGAGAAAAATCAAGTTTATTATATTTTAACAATGCTGTGGGTCAATATAGGAGAGATAAAATAAAAAAGAGTAATATGCGATTGGTTAATGAAAGTTCGTAGAAGAATAGAGTAAACGGATATAAGTTTCGGAGTTTTCTTTTGTAATAATCGAACAGGTAAAAATGATGTATAACGATAAAGGGTAGAAAGGACAGCCATATTTGTCTCAAGTGCAGTGAATGTGAACAAATAAGCTAAAACTAGAATCTTTATGGGAAAAAATGCTATAGTTATGCTTAAGATAAAACCAAATTAAATTAAAGCTACTACTTGGAGAAATAAACAAAAAGAATATTTACATTCAGAAATCACATGACAAGATAATTGAAAATGTAGCCCTACGAGTAAAATAAATATAAAATCATTACTTAATTTGATTTAGAATTCAATTTTTTAGAAACATTAACATGTTTCACCAAATACTAATTGAAACACAATTCTGTCAAATGGCTTTCATAAAAGGTAAGTAAAGCGACTATTTTCATTAATTTGTATCTTGATTTATAAATATCAACATCACATAATTTTGTATTGAATGTAGCATCAAAGAAAATTTATGCAAATTTGGCGAAAATTGTGGCTCAAACGGTTTTCACGCGATTTATACTTTAAATACAAACAAATAAAAGTTTTACTAGGTAGAGTTACGTAACAGAAATATTAGGCTGGGATAAGAAAAACTAAGTAAAACAATCAAGCGTTTGAAGTGCACAGAGAACTGATATATCAACTAGAATCTGCATACTGGCAGATTATCGGAACATTATGCTAATATACATGTTAAGGTGATGCCATAGACGTACCACGTCATACGCGAATGTGAGAGATAGCCCTAAAACGCGATTCATTCAAATATGCAAATTATTAATATTTCTTCAGAATTTAAAAAAAAACCAATTTTGATACTAACCTGCTCGCACTGAACAAATAATATTCGTATTGACAAAGAATTCAAGATGATTGAGCCAATTATAGTTTTTAAGCGACTGAGAGATGTGCGGTAGCATTTTAAGGTATTGCACGATAAAATTGATACTGTGTAATTGAGCTCAAATTTAGTAGACTGTTAGTTCGTATAACCATTAGAATGGGTCAAAAAAGTGATATTTTTTTATTTTTGACCATTGAAAATCTTGTTTCTGGGCACCTCTAGAGGTCTCTTACCAATTATTAGCTCTTTAAATTGATGTAAACAACCTCCGCATCGCAATTTTCGATTTTTCATTAATCTTTTATGAAAAATTATGTATCTTGCTGTATATCGAATTGAGAGTCATTTAAAATTCATTTTTTTCGTAAGAAATTGAATGCTCTAAAAAAGTTTTCTTGTAAATTTTTCGTTAATCTCACCAATTCGAAGATACTTGAGCTCAAATATAGAAAAATTGAAAAAAATCATTATTTTTGCACCATAAATGACTAACAAGGAAACGGCTTTAGGTGTCCCCTAAATTTTGATAAAATTTAGGGTGATTCATTAAGATTTACCCACCGAGAAAATTTGGGTTCAGGACGACATTTTGAGCAAGACTACTTAGCCGATTTTTTAAATTCGTGATAATTTTTAAATGCGCACGAATAGAATTTTGGAAATTTTAACCAATGAGACGGTCAATGAGGGTAGTTGAGTTGGGTGGGTTCATACGGGGGAATAAATAAATGCAGCGTCAGCGATGTCTTGTTGTTTTTTTTGATGGAATGCCACGCGATACAAATGCTGCGTGAGAAGTTTGTAGCGTGTGGCGATAGCTGCGTTCCTCAGCGGGAAAATACAAAAGCATCTGCCAATTATGCTTTTCAAAAATCAAAAGTCGCTTATGTCAAATAAATCTAGTACTTTTAATGTATTTCCGCACTAATGGCAATTTATCATACGTCAATAAAATTTTTCAGGGGTCAGTTTAAGCTAGAATTTCAATGAGATCGTCCCAGTAAGTAATAATACAAATTTAATAAACAGAAGAAAAAAATTTTGATTTTACTAGCGACCCTGATACTTCCGTATTGAATTATTCCCCCTTAAACACATAAAGTCGAATATCTCGACATCTTATCTTAAGGTGTAATGCATATTATACAATATTAGGCAATTTTTAATGCAGATTTTATCGTCTCATGTAATTAAGAATTTTTTCAAGCAGCCTGTCAATCGTTATCGATGGTGACTACTTTCGTATCGTATTATTCCCCTACCTTACTATGAAGGAATCAACTGTTAAGAACGCTTTTGACAGGGCAAAGTTGCTTGTAGATTTTTTTAAATCGAGAAAATATAATTCCTGCCATTAAAACATATTTCAGAGCACTGCTGAGCACAAAGTTGAGAGCTATCAATTTTTTCTTACAGAGTTTAAACCTAGGTATAAAAAAACCGAACCTTAAAAATGCATACAAACAGGCAGAATAGCCTATAGATTTTCTTTAATCGAAAAAAAAAAAAAATTTTCACATTTAAAACGCATTTCGCAGAAGTGAGCATTAACTAGAAAGCAGTCAATTTTTTCCAAACGAATTTGAACCTTGGTAAGGAAGGGTCAACTTAAGAATGCATATGAAACAGCAGAATAGCTTATAGATTCTTTTTAAATCGAGAAAAACTAATTCTCCCCTTTAAAAAGTGTTACAGAGTCCTGAGCACAAAGTTAAAAGGTGTCAATTATTTTTTAGGGGGTTTGAACCTTAGCATAAAGAAACTAACCCTTAAGAATACATACAAACAGGAACGGTAGCCTGCATATTTTTTTAAATGGAAAAAATACTAAATTATGGATGTTTAGAGCTTTTCTAATAAGTGCGTATAAAGTACGGAGGTGGCAATTTTTTCTTAGCACGTTTGAACTTTGTTTCGCCGGAATTGACTATTAAGAATGCATTTAAATAAGCAAGAGTGATTGTAAATTTATTCAAAACGAGAGACATTAATTTTCATCTTTACAACGCTTTTAAGCGCCCTGAGTACAAAGTTGAGAGCTGTCAATTTTTTCTTAGATAGTTTAAATCTTGGTATAAAGAAACCGATCCTTCAGTATGTATACGAACAGGCAGGGTAGCCTGTAGATTTTTTTAAATTGAAAATAATCTAATTGTTGGATGTTTAGAGCTTTTCTAATTAGTGTTTATAAAGTAGGGAGCTGTCAATTTTTTCATAGGAAGTTTGAAGGTTGTTTCAAAGTACTTGACTCTTAAGAGTACTGTGACGTGGCAATTTTTGCCAGTTACTAAAACAGTAGAGTATAACAGATTACTGCTCGCCTCTCTCAATTCGGCGTCCGAATCACCGTTCACTCCCGAAAAGCGTCTGGGCAAAATTTACTTATTACTCCTTTTAATTATAATCGATTTAAATTTTCATGTATTCCCTCGATCGAGAGCGTAAGGAAGAGAGGATGATTGACAGAAATTGACGACAAGGTCATCTACCGCGGGAGAGACAATGTTACGGTAACGGTTGGAGAATTCGCCATGTTACCGCGAGCGAGGAGAGTCGCCACCAATCGGAGGAGAACACGAGTCCCGCGACGTGAGCATGCGCCACGACAAAAAGCGAGCCGTTACCATCAAGGCCGTTACTTTAAATTCTTCAAAGGCGGGATTCAGGAACAAAAATTATAAGATTTCGATTCTCCACTGCGTAGGCGGACTGAGGAGTCACTGAAAACTCCCGCACTCTAATCGGAAGTCCGAGAATCGCATCGAAATATTTCGGAAAAATTATATCGGAAAGTAATTTTGATCAGCAATTCCCTTTTCGTGAAATTTATCATTCTCAACGCGGGTATGTCTAAAACTTCGAGAAAATCCGAAAAGTGGGGAGAGAGGTATTAAATTCATATTCTCGGTACTGCTCTCTCTCATTATTCTCCTACTTTCGTTTGGAGACTTTTCTCTTGGGCGATTTTCGCGGTACGTCGAAGTGAGGTGAGTACGAGCAAATTTAGATAGGGAAAACATAAATTAATATGGTTTTGGATTTAGTTTATTTCCTGAACGCGGGATAAATATTAAATCTCGTGATTCCATTGTAAAAGGAAATTCGGAAATTATTATTTGGCACCTCGGGCTAACCGTCTCGAATTACAAACTTTCGGTAAAAGAATACCGGCCTCGTGGTCGTTGATTTTTCCCTACTCGCTCACCAATTTCTTCGCGCTGATAAATTTTTCTTTTCTCTCCCGTGAAACTACCAAGAATAAAAGTGATTTATCATTTATAATTCGTTATCGGGAGAAAATTCGTAATCGAGTGAATTCGAGACTGTCCATCAGATCTCAAGGTCAAATTGAAAGTGTAAATTTTCTTACCGGCCTATTTTACAAGATTATTAATTTTCGGGAGATTTGAACGGTGATCGTGTGCGGAAATCTTTAATGAGCGTTATATTTTTCTTTGAACGAGCGGGAGTGCGGGATCATTGGGTTAAAATTCG
>JAPYYW010005089.1:0-17854 GCA_030522545.1 Cremastinae sp. A BG-2022a
AGCGATTTTCGCGAGCGGAGATTAAGAACATAATAAGATTTTGTTTCGCAGAATATCCGGGAGAGAAACAAAATTGAGAGAATAATCGGCAAAGGGAAAAGCGAGTTTGAGTTGGCGCGTTGAAAAAATTAAAAAAAAAAAAATATATATATATATAGTAAAAGCATTCGATCCGGAGAGAGGGAGGAAAAGTTGTTCGAGAGTACATCTCCGTCTTCGCGACGATGGAAAAATGAAGCTCGGCCCGGATCTTTCCGCCGATCAACAACACTTCAAACTCATCGCCATCCATAAATGACGTAAGTACTATTTTTTTGATCCTTTTCTCTTGAGTCAGCCCGGCGGGGTCAATGAATTCTCGTTTCCACGTTTCGAGAGAAAAAATGAGAGACGGGGAGAGGAAGAAAAAAGAAACGAACGAGCGGAGGACTCGAGACTTTTAAAAAACATCTTGAAAAATTAATTACCGAAAACTTCGGGGGGACTCGTGCGCGGAAAAGACCTTTTTTTCCCTGACATTTTACCTGAGAATGGAAATTATCCCTATATATATAAAGACTCTCCGGAGAATGGAGAAGATTTCGAGCTTCGTCTCTTTTTCTCTCGCACACATGCGCGCATTTATTTGATAAGCGAACCACGTGCCAGTATATAAAGGAGACACGACCACTTCGCGGCGCTGTGAATGTATAATTTCGTCTATACAGGAGCTTTCAAAAATGTTCGATCCTAAAACAAAATTCATCACGGAGATCCCTAATGAATTAATTTCCAATAAACGTCGACGAGAAAAGATTTGCTGAATTTTCTCGTATATAACGTGAGTTCTTGGAAAACCCATGGACGAATCTCGACAAAAAACCGCTCGCATCAATTAAGAGACGTGAATAAATGAGCGGAGAGATCGAAAATAACTGGACAATGGTCGCGAGAAAAAAAGGTGAACGGTTCTGTAACGAGTAAGCATTCAGAGATGGCTCGAGCTCAACGGTTAAATCGTTCGAGATGCAAAAATTCGACATCCGGGCAAAAATAATCGGGGAGACGAGTTTCGCGATCTCCTGAGCGAGCTCGTGAAGAGATAAAGCCCATCGGAAAGTAGGCGAAATGTTGATTCCGTACCATCCCGTTCAAAAGTTTCGTACTTCTTCTTATTTTAGAAAATTTTACGATTACGAGTATCGATTACGATTTTAGAAATTATACGATGGTACAATGTTGATATCAGTGAAAGGCTCAATTTTTACCATATTTTTCAATAAAATATTATTTATATTAATTATTTAATAAGTAGATACACATATTATTAATTTTTTAGAAGTAAATATAGTCTGTGAATGTAGAAATATATTTGGATTTCTCGCCATGCACTCAAGATCGATGCAAAGTTTATTATAGGAAAATGAGCTTTCTAAATGCTTTGAAAAAATTATACGATATACTCAATTTCAATTTGCCATATATATTTCCTTTCTCTTGACGAAATCAACTTTATTAAGCGTAATTTTTAAAGATTTTTGAAAAACGAAGCAAATAGCGTAGGAATTATGTTAATATATGAATTATTTTAAAAGTTATCATGCACTGAAAATGAAATTTGGTTGATTCAACAAAATATTTGTTTCAATACGTTCAACGATATTATTTTGCAAAGTAAACTAAATTCTTGGTTGATTTAACCGAAGTTGAATTATTTCAAATAAACAAATGTTGTTTCGACGGAATATTTTCAACTAAATATTTTTCAACTAAATCTGTTCTCAGTGTGCCTTGAAGATTTAAAAAAAATTGAAAAATACGTTTGAAAATTCGTAAAATTTTTTTTTCAATTTTAAAGAGTCTGATCGAAAATTTTCCGTAGATACACTGAAAACGAAATTTGATTGATTCAACAAAATATTTGTTTCAATACGTTCAACCATATTATTTTGCAAATTGAACTAAATTCTTGGTTGATTTAACCGAAGTTTAATTATTTCAAATAAACAAGTGTTGTTTCGACGAAATATTTTCAACTAAATATTTTTCAACTAAAATTGTTCTCAGTGTAGCAAAAATGCTACTTATTCGGAATGACGCAATCCAAGACTTTGAAAATTTTTAAAAATTGATCAAAAAATCAGATTTTTGGCTTGTTATTGTTCAGAAGAAAAATGACACTCTCTTTTAAATCTGATCTGTGACCACTACGAAAAAAGGTCCGCACGCTATAGATACATTATATATTTCCTACGAGTGCATCAAGCGAATATATATACAATATAATAATAAGTGGCTGTAGACAGAAAAAGAGGAATATAGAGACACGGAGAAAGATAGACGAGGCGAGCAGCACAACTGGCGTTCTGCCAGCAACGCGAGTGAAAGCTTTCACGTCGCGTTGTGCGCGCGGTTTTTGATCCTTTTTTCATCCTTTTTGTCAATGCACGCAGACTTCGTAGACGAGGCGAGCTGTTTCTATACGCCTCGCACTCCAGGCTCATGAATAATTCATATATATTCGTGTATACACACACCGAACGAAAAGAAAAATAAAAAGAGAGCCTCACCGTCGTCAGCGCGCATGATTTATACTTTTCGGCGCTTCGAATGATTTGTTTAAAGGTATCGAGGAACAAATTAGAGTATCTTGATATACAAATTATTCGCGAAAACGACGAGATAAGAGCGATAACGCGCATGATACGCTCGACTTTGTTGCCTCGGTTATTGTTGCGCAACGCTCGATAGCGGGCCCGATATATATATGGGATACGAGACGTTTTTTTTTGTTTTTTTTTTCTTTTTTTTTGGTATTGGGAAAACGGGATCGCGCGTCGATCCAGCGAGAACGGGAAAAGTGGACAAAGCGCGCGGCGGGCAATTCAGCGAATATCTGCACGCTGCTTCCACGCGGATATATAATATCGCGAGCGTACAATCAATTCCGCGAGCACTTTCATTTCTCCGCTTCTCGCTCTGACACAATCCGCACGCTCACTATTCCCCTTCTCGTCGATCCCCCGATGCCCCTTTTCTCCGCTCTCGCCCCCTCCTCTATGCCCATCGGGCCAGCTCCGTTACACTTTCCTTCGAACACGGAGCGGCGGGCGTCCCTTCGCTGGCTCCTAAAACGGCGCGGTCCCCATCACGATTATTCCGCCAAACTCTCGTTTTTTATCCACACGGAGAGGAATAATTTATTGTATAATTTGGCAGTACGTTAACTTTACTCTTCACTTCTCGACTCTTGACATTATTTTTTCGTATTTCATCTTGAATGTGACTGCTATAAAAAAAAATTGACTATTTTGGAATAAATTTACTCAAAAAAACTCTTCTGCATCAGTTTTAAAAAGCCAAATCTAGCTTAAAATATGGTCTTGAGTAGAGAAATGAAGAGTATAGTTAACGTACTGCCTATAATTTGTGGTGGACTTGAGTTCAATTTAATTGTATGTTCAACAGCTCAGTCGGACCATGTTGCCAAATTTTTAATTTTTACTATGGCGCTATACCTGCGACAGGTGGGAAATTTATTATGATCAATAATAAAAATTAACAAGATTTTCGTATTTTTATTAGTTGGCTGTATCAACCAGCACTGTTTCTGGCAACATGGTCCTAACGTTACGAAAGAACATAGTAGTTTTTTACAATAAAATTCTTCGAAAGTGTTTCGATTTAAGGATTTCTATCAAAAATGTTGATTAAGATAGTTCGATGGCAAAAATCGTTTATTTAAGAAAAATTTGAAAGAATGGTGTATATTTTGCAGAAACAGAAATCAAATGGAATGAATAAGGAGTTGAGTAATTCTATCGTTTAGTTTCTGAGATATTTGAAGTTTGAGTTCAACGATTTCCCCATCTAGACACGTCTTAAGGTAGTTCGATAGCAAAAACCGTTTAATTAAGAAATTTTTTAAAAAATTGTATGTTTTGTAGAAAAAAAAATAGATGAAAATAGAAGATACTCATGGAAACGTCACAACAAATGGTTTATAAAAATAACTTAAAAACGACATTTAAGAAATTATGGAAAAATGAAAAATATTAGAGTACCACCTATAGAAGTTACATTTAAAAAAGTCAGCATGATATACTGTCCAGTTTTTGAGAAAAAAATCATTGTAATGGAAATTTTCCATTTTTTTCCATTTTGAAAAAAAATTGACTCTCTCGAAGTTTAGAACAAGTGAGGAAAATTCAATAAAATAGCATAATTATGTTTCTTCTGTGATAACTGATAATATTTTAAAAAATTTCCTAACCTTTAATCAAAACAACTTTTAACGTCCCTAAATATACTTTTTGGATCACCACGATAATTCTTAATTCCTAAAAATTTGACCATTTACTTTAGTATTCTCTAATTCCAGTAAAAAGCATGTTAAAAAAAAATTTTTTTTTAAGTATTCAACTTGACTTGGAAGGCATCCTTAACGTCGCGTACAATCGCGACAGTCCATTCACACGTACCGTGTTATTCACCCACCGAGAAAAAGTTATTCGGTAGATTTTATCATAGAAAAGTGACAATTGTACTAATTGATACAGAACTAAATGTATTTTACATACATTCACATCTAAATATATTTCATTAAACTATACAGATGTATTTAGCTTTAAAATAATTAGCACAGTTATTTTAATATACTTCATATTAAAATCTACTCATCATTTCTACTAAAATTTCTTAAGACAATTTTTTTTTTAATCGAAGAAGTTTTTCTTTGGCATTATATCTAATCACAAGTTTGACCGTACATAACATTAATTTAACATAAATTTTGTATGCAAAATTTAAAGAGACTTTATCATGTAGTTATTGGGATATGAGCAACGTAGTTCCTCGTAACGATTTTTAACAATTAACATCCTGATTTATTTGACAACTTATTTTGAAAAATGATCATAATTGGTATTTCCTGAATGAAAATATCTAGAAGATATCAAAACTTGAATTAAAAAATAGAATTTTTCTTTTTAGGAAGATATATTAAAAAAAGTTTTTTTTTTTACTTTTCAAATAATATAAATAACAAAAGTTTTGAGTTTCTTTGACGAAAAAAATATCAAGTAAATGTAGAAATTGTTTCTCTTTTCTATTTTATTCAGTGGAGACTCAGCTTCATTGTTGACAATTTGGAGAAAGATCGCGGGAAGTAGAGAGCTGAGACGGAAGGAAATCGCGGCGAAAATTTTACACCCCCACTCCATAGTTTTTTCTCTCTCTCTCTCTCTCTTTCTCTCTCCAAACAATAATTAGCTTTGTTGCTACGCGTGAAAGCGTCTTACTCAAGATTAGATCGGTCATTACGCCGCGAAAAAAAGACATAAATTAAACGAAATAAACACGTAAGTAGTATCGCAATGTGGGGAAGGAAAAAATTGCGATCCCGTTCCACTTTGCCGAGTTATTACGTGTTTCATTTCGTTGATCGACGATTCCGATTTCTTTGCTCCAGATTGAAATTGAGACTAGAATTCTATAATTCTAAATGAAAAGTAACAATCGATATATTAAATAAAAGAAAAAAAAACGTTTCCTATTGAGTGACTATATTTGTTTAGATTTCGTTGCTTATTCAAATTGGAATGAAAACACGAAAAAATGAATTAAAAAATAAAAACAAACCCAAAATACTAACAAATACCGAGGAAAACGATAAATTTAAAAACTGGGTCTAAAATTAAATGATTTCGTCGTGTTCATCCTTGATCCCATTTTCTTTGATCCATTTGGAAATTAAGACACGAATATTATGATTTAAGAACAAAAAATAAATTTGGTAAATAAAAGAAAAAAAATATTGAAAAAACTGTTCTCGTTTCTTTGCTCCAAATTCAAATTGAAAAATAATAAATAATCAATAGCAAGTGAAAGAGAGAAACGATGAGAAAAATCAGTTTCTCGTTTCTTAGCCTCGACTATTGTCCACGTTTTTATTCACTCTCAATATCAAACCAGGAAAATTTAAGCTCGTACATGTTTTCCTACGTGAGAAAAGGAAAAAGTAATTTATCGCTCAGTCTACTTTCACACGTGATCGAGTGAAAAGTCTGAGAGTACGCGATAAAGTATTCACGAGACGCGGTCAGCCGTGTGAGCATACAGGGTGTCCCTCAGCCCGGAGGGTTCAAACTTTTCCAAACTCCCCATTTTTGTCGCTCTTGCAACGACTCCATGCAAAATTTATGATCTCGAGAAAGTTTTTGCAAATTACACCAATTACTCGGCTATTTCTTCCTATTATAAACAATAATTACAACGTTAAAAATCTTTCTCACCTCTTCGTTTCGTATGTACTCATTTTCACGATGAGGGAATTTTTATGCGCGAGAGAAAGAAAATTAATAGATAATCGTGGATGCGAAAAAATTATAGGAATTTAGCTTTAATCGTTTATGTATATATTTTTTTAAAATCAACAAAGTAATTGATGGTAAATTTTGTGAATTGTTTTTTGAGGAATGTTTTTCTTCCGGGACACCTTGTATAAAAGCGAACACGTGTTTTCTGTTGATCCACGTACATTTAATCTCACGGCGTTAAGTGGAACGAAAACTTTTCTCATTTTACGTATTCCGAGTCAGCGTCGTTCCGAAAGCATTTCCCCAAACAATCGTTGGAAACAATGCGCAGGTTTCGTCGATTCTTGCAAAAAATCAACTCCACCAATGTACGACATAAATAAATAATATATACTTATTTAAGGATAAATTGGATCAAATTTAAAAAAATAATAGAAAGAAGCTAAATGTTTTTAATTGTTTCAAAATGTATAAAAAAAGTTGTATATATATTTTTTTTATTGATATGTATATATACTAGATAATTTCAAAGTTATCATATATTTTGAATTAGCAAAATTTTTAAATTGCTTCTTTTATAAAGAAAATTCATGCCTAATTTGGTCCGACGATGCTAATTATCAAGTTTGCACAAATTGTTAATTAATATTAAAAATAACAGCAAAAAATTGAAAAGTTTATGGCAAAAATGTAATATCCGAATTTATTCATCAATATATCATGAAAAATTGATTTTTATGAAAATAGGGAAATAGCGAGACGAGATATTAATTACGCGTATCGCAGAAGGATCCGACTTTGCAAATTCAAGGTTAAAGTGATTTTTGTAGGATCGATTCGTATCGTGAAAACAGTTGGATGAGAATCGAGTATAATATATAGTGAGTAATGTCGGACAATTAAAATAGGAAAAAAAAACGAGACGAATGAATCGAAGATTCTCGTGAAGGATTCAAGGTTGGCGTCGAAATATTTTGAATATCGTGTCTAACGTCCGAGATATTAATTTGCGGGCATTTTTTCATCGTCATGAAAATAAAAATGGCGGCACATCTGAAAAGAATTCCCGGCTTAATGAACGAATTCGTTTTCGAGAAAACTTCTCTCGATTTCGTGTATAATAAACTTGTGTTCCTGTATCTTTTTCCCTGTCGCTCTGCTACTACTTCTTCTTCTTCTTCTTCTTTTTTTCTCAAAAGTTCGCACGTTTGGCGACACGTGTGTGAAAAATATCTCGTTAAGGCGCTGGCTCTAACGGTAGGTGCGAAATGTCAATTTCCGGTTACCATTTTATTACCGTCAATTAAGTCTACAAAAAATATTTCTATTTCTATTCCAATGAAACAAAATAGCCGCTTGTAATTTTTATTATCGCGTCAATTAATTTTTTACCGACCCCGCGAAACAAACGATAAAAAAATAAACAAAAATGTAAATTGTCAACGTGTGAGAATCAGCAAAAAAAAAAATTATTCAACGTTTTTCCAGATGGCAAAATTGTGCGTTTCGATGAAAAATAACTTTGATTGGCCAATTAAAAGAGAATAGAGGAAAAAACATGATTTCTTTCGATTTAAGCTGTAAATCTATCGAACTCGACCCGCGAGAGTACGAATGGAAAAAAAAACGTGCGGCTAATTTTTCGGAGACTCGACGAAACACTCGGTTGACCTCGGTTGCGCGTAATTTCCAGACATAATCCCACCGAGAGAATTTAAATTTATAACGGCACTCGAGATTCAGGCACGTCGAACTCTCTGCCGAATTCTTATTCTTCCTTCTCCAAATTCAATCCATCTGGGGCCTTCTCTCGAATCTTGGAAATTCCCACGGTTCTTTTGCAAAATATAATTGCCGTATACAAAACAGCGAAAAAAAAACGCACACACATTGTGTAACGATAAAAAAAAAGAACCGACGAATACTCTGGCTCTAAGAGCGGAGACCACAGCGGCGCGGTTAACCGTCTCGTATTTTGTTACACAAATTTCGCAACTATCAATTTTTCAACCGGCCGAAGAGAAAATTTTTCGCTTCTGCTCTCGGGTTTTACGCTCGTGTCAAATTCGAGGCTCTTTTTTTTCAACAAAAATTCACGATTCTGTGAAAAATAATGTTGAAAATACATATATAGTGGTATGAAGAGGACGATGAAAATTGAGGGAATAAAAAAAAGAAAAAGAAAAAGAATAAGAAGTGTGATTATGGATAGAGAAACGAAAATTCGGCTGTCGAGGATTCGTACATAGCCTCGGGCGAGCGCGCGTGTCACAATACCGGTTTACGCATCAGCATTATTAGAAACGAGAGACAGGCCGGAGAAAAGGAGAAAAAAGGGAGCGGTGGAGAGGAAAATTATAATAGCTCGGTTCGTTGGGTCGTAACTGCTTATCGCGATCGCGACTGTGTATTATGAGAGAGTTTAGAAAAATGTGCTCATGAAAACACTAATCTCGGGGCATTAAAAATTGCCGCACGGGTACGGGAAACTCGTACGATCCGCGAATCAGCTGTTGCTACATTGCACCGCAATCAATTTCCACTCGCGATTTTTTTTTCTTCGCCGTTTATTCCCCGAGCGTTCATCTCGCCCCGGGTCTGCCGGGTCATTCATTCTTTTCCAAGTTTTCAATCATCGCTGAGAATAATCGTCATGGTATTTACAACTATATATATAAAGTAATAATTAATACCAATTATTTTTTAATAAAAACATCTTTTTTGAGCTACATTTTAAATAAATTTTAGATATTCTGATGATTTTAATTCGTTTTAAAAAATGATAGATTATGGATTGTCAATAATATCTTATTCGATTTAACTTTTATATATAATTCAAATTATAAGACTGAAAATTGTGATAATATAGTTGCGACTACACTACCGCTCAAAAGTATATATTTGGCCATCTGCATTTTTTTTAAGTTACAAACAATACATTTTAAAGAAATCATTTATTAGTTTTCATTGTTTGTATAACATCCCAAAATACTTATCTACGGTATAAAATCGTAAACAGCTTATTGTTATTTTTCGACTCCTGGTTATAAAACCAAAATAGTGTTATTGTCGGAATTTCTTCGAAGTTTTAATCTATGAAGTCGCAAAAATTTGATAGCTAGGTTGCCGAAGCTTTGTGAGGCTGTCATTAAAAATAATGGTGAACACATAGATGAGTCCAAAATTCAAAAACTGCATTATTGTTATGTCTAAAAATTGCTAGTAAACAGTTAAAATAATTATGAAGTAGTTTCACTCAATCAAACTTTTACAAAATGTATTTTACACCATACTAGGACTAAAAATGTTTTAGGTCCTGGTAATCGTAATTAAATTACCAGAAGTGTTCGATTATATATAATTTATTAGATAAAATGCTGAAATTTATTTCTGGGATTGAAATAGATTCAGACCAAGCTCAACTATATAGGTAAATATTTAACAAATTCAAATGGAAATCCCTTGGGAAACGACACAGTAAAAATTTCACAAATGTTTCATCGATTGACAAATCGATCAAGGTCGTGCCTGGTTTTCGCCTCATTCGTAGATACGTGGAAATTTCACTCGGATGAAAAAAAGGGGAAAATAATTACATAAAGTGAAAAAATTTCGTAAAAAAGAGAAGAAAGAGAGAAACGGGGAGTGAGGACAAAAAGTTGGCCTACAAAATTCTTAATGTCAGGTTGCTCGTGCGCTCGTTACACGATCCCGACATAATGAGACGTTTCTAAGCATCACACCGGGGAGCAATCCCGAACACGCACGAGCGCGATCGTCATTCACCGCGAGCCGAGAGCAAGACGAGAGCGAGAAGAAGGGAAAAAAAAGGAATTCACCGAGAGGATCGAGCACTCTCGATTGCAAAAGTGAATCGTTGATTTCTCGTGGCAATACTCTCCGCAGTCTCGGATTTTACACGTTTACCCACCGAGACACTCGCGCGATACATTCAGTTCACATTCTAGACGCTCTTGCCAATTAAATTTATTTTCCATTGACCGACAAACTTGTCACTTTGTCGCACACATCAAAATAAATAAATATAGATTAACCAAATAAATATAAATATAATGTGAGATTTTCAACTGAGATTTAAAAATGAAAGAAAAAAATGTGCAGGGTCTTAAAACCGTATATATGGTTTTTTTTGTATAATATGAATTAAAATTGAAGATTCATAGATTATCTTTAATGAAAAATAATTTGAAAGCATGTTTAATGTTTTAATAATTTCAAAAAAAAGAATAATTAAATATACTTTTTTTTTCATCGTTCACGACATATTAACGATTGGGGTCCAAAGAGACCCAGTGTGTCTGCATGAAGCGATGGTCGAAGACTTGCAGAAAATTAATGAGAATTAAATTGATTATTAAGGATGTGTGGGACAGACAATCCCAGCAAAAGTAAATTCTTGACATTAAATTCGTAAAATCCAGACTCTGGCTTTTGCTAAAAAGTTGATAATTTTTTGAGTCCTAGTTTGACTATATCAATTAGCAACTTGAGCATATATTTTATCAATAATTTAAACATTTTCAAATTGTTTAAACAATTGAATAATAATCTTTTTAGTAAAACACTTTGAAATTTTGTCTATACAAAATGAACGCTGCTATGAAAAAAAAAATTCACAAGAATCTCATATTTTAGAATTCGTATTCCAGTGCAAATTTATGAATTTTTCATAATAACAAAAGCAATGTTAAATCTCAACAATTCTGGATTTTTATAACTCTTGAACCACTCAGTAAAACGATTTCAAATTTGGCACAAAATTTTTTCACACGCTCAAGAACAAAAAATATCAAAAACTTCTCAATATAATTCTCATATTTCAAAAAATATCACTCATACATCCTCAATGAGATAAAAACGACTGATGTGCTACACTGAGAAAAAAGTTTGAATGAATCAAAACTAAACGAACGGTCACGAAGGGCGAAAGAAAAATTTAATTAATTTAACATGATATTTACATAATTCAACAAAATAACACGGAAATAAATATTTGATTGAATTAAAAAAATATCATGTTAAATTAACTAAATATTTCTTTGACTCTCCGTGACCGGCCGTTTAGTCGATTGAACCAAACATTTTTTTCAGTGTATGGTAAAACGCGAAGCTTTTCGATCGGGGATTATTTTTGAAGATAATTCGCGAGGTGGGTCGAAGCGGGAGAGAACACGGCTGTGCTCGTTAGATCGGGCGAGCGCGTATAGCTGAAACGATATTCCTCGGTGTATATACGGAATCGTTCGGAGCGGAATAGCAGTACGGGCGAACACCCAGTGTTACAAAATATCAGCTTTCACCGTATCAGCGCTACACACGGAGCGTTTACATATATACGACGCGAGGACGTACACATGCACCGGGGTGCGTGCACCGATAGAAAACGAATTGTATTGTATACACGGTTGCATGCCCCGAGCTAAGCGAGCACCGCGCGATACAATTCTAAGGAGACTCTCGTGCCTCTTGCCTTGCCACATTTTTCTTCATATTCCGTCGCTCTCTCTCTCTCTCTTTCTGTTCCTCAGCCCCCGGCTTCTCTCTTTCTCTCTCTCTCTCTCTTTCCTCTATATATCTTTCTCGTTCCTCTCTTACCCGGTCGCTTTTTCTCTCCTACCCCCGAGATTATTCGTGATCTCGACATTATCCTGCTTTACCGGCAATTTATAGCGCGAATAACCGTTCCTATTTCAATATATTTATTGACTGACCTTTGTGCTTCCTGCATCGGTGTGAGTGCTCGCGTGTCTCTTCGGGTGAACGTATCCCGCCGGTACGTGAAAGGTTTTTTCCTACGTGTCTCTTTCTCTCGTTTTTACTCCGCTGCCTTCATTTGCGCACGTCGACATTCAACCTAAAACGAGAGAAATTTCAAAATTGCACATATAGTGTTTTTGTTTCTATTTTTAATATTTAAAAAAAATTTTTTTTAACAAACGCATTTATTTTCTAATATACATTTTGGACTGAATATGATGTTAGGAAAAATTATTGAAGAATTCATTTTTTGTGATTTTTCACTATTTATCTTTGCCAACATATTAATTATTTAGAGAGCGTGAATTCAACTTAAGTTTCATTCAAAGTTTATCAAAAACAAGTCCATAAACTGTCGTCAATTACATAAAACCATAATAAACTAGAGAAATTTTTGTCGTATATTTTTTAAGTACTATATTTACAACTCTCCAAAAATTAATCAAGTTTTATGATCGAATGAAAAAAAAAAGTTTATATAAATTCTGCGCAACGGAAGGTGATCAGAGAATTTTTTTTTCTTCCATAGCCTATTTTATAATTTTATAATATTTAACGTGTGAATTATACACGATCACGGGGCAATTCCACGTGATTCATTTTTTTTCTCTTTCCCGGGTCACAACTTCCCTTCGCTGCGATCTCATTTTTCTCTTTCTCTCTCTATCTCAGCATAAGAGTATAGGAAATTCCGAGTTACAGGACGTTGCATTTTGTTCTCTGTGACGTGATAGCCGGGAGAAAAATATTTCCGTGGAGAAATTTTGATACGATTTTTTTTTTAATTTATGTATAGTTCCGCATATAAAATATAGAAATGAAAAACTATATACAATTGAAATTTGTTTTCAAACGAATATTTAGGTCTTTGAAAATATATAATTCACATAATCCGACCAAAAAAATACACGTAATCACAATTTCTTTTACTATATGTATATGTATATTTTTTAGTACATTGAATGGATATGAAATACACAGGGCTTTGACTAAACATGCATTATTTATTTTATTCAACTAATCTACTTTTTTCTCGCATTGCATACATGAGATATTAAGGGTGTTGAGTTCGTAGAGCAAAAAATCAAAAGTTTGATAACGTTTTTCTCTCATACAAAGTCGTTTGAGAGTAAAAATTTATTGAGAAACGTTGCTGCAAATCAATTGAAGAAAAATACATTTAAGATTCATGGTAATCCAATGAAAGATTAGCTCTCTATGTGATTGCACAAAAAAATCAGTGCAAAATTTCACTTAAGGTGAATGTGAAACACTCAATTTCGAATGATTTTTCGGACAAATTCCACGCTCGTATTTTCCAAGCAAATGAATTAAGATTTGAATATGTTATGTAGTGTACTCTAAACTAGTGCATGACATTCTTGGAATTTCAAAGAACGAAAAAAAATGTTTACTTTGGTTTTATTTTTATTCACTCAAAATTGGTTGTTTCACATTACCTTAAATTTTAGGAAGCCCGTTACTGAGATATTGTACAAAATTGCAACTTCAAACACGTGCTCTTATATGAGAATAAAAGGTGTATGAAAAATAGCCATTTTTAACAATTAATTTCTTAATAAGCTTCCTAATCGTCGTGAAACTTTCACACAACCTTTTAGAAATATTTCTTAATATTGTGTAAAATTTTCAAAAATTTTCCATCATTTTCAATTTTGAACACAATAACATCCTTAACTCTATTTCTGGTCGTATAAAATAAATTCTGAATTTCGGAGCGCGGATGGAAGGGCGGATGATCGCGATGCAATTTATGATCTTTATAAGAGTTTCGTCGGTCATAGCTCCGGGCGCACCTACGAGATGAGTCAAAAGCGACGGAGAAACGTCCGAAGTGTATTTCGTGATAGCTCGAGGAATGATTTAGGATTGGATTTACTTTGTCGAGACGATGCTATACGGCGGGATGATTGAGCAAAATTTCAAAAGGCCATCAGCAGCACGAGTCGCTTCTGTCTGTCGCGATGTGTATATATACGTATATATTTTGCCCACGGAAAAATTCAACACGTTATTTTTGCGTTGAGAAATTTCAACGGTTCTGGAGACGCTCTCCAAGACACGATTCTGTTTCTCGCCCATTGCGACGAGGCGTGAAACTTTCTTTGACGTTCGAGCGAGAAAAGTCTCGTATATCGTCGACGGAAAGTCTGGGAGAAGAAAAGATGCGCTGCTGTTAATTGTTTCGTCACGCGTCGAATTCGTCGACGTATCGGCTCGTCATTGCGTAACCGAATAACTCGTGAGAAGTGTATACGAAAGGGAACGGGAGGAGCGAATCGCGAGTCGACCTTAAAAATCAATTTGCGACTCGAGAAAAGGCCTCGTCGAAAATGCATAAACGCCGGAGGACGCCGACGACGAGGTTGTCGTTTAATGAAAATAAGACGCGAAAACACGAGAAAATTCACTGTGAGACAAAACCAGCGTAACTTATATCGGGATATAGAAAAAAATTGCGGAGCAAAGAAAATCTTTGTATTCTTTGGCGTTTTTTTTCTCTCCTTTCAAATTTTCGACGCTCCTTCGGTGAAAGGAACGTAGCGATTCGAGAGAGAAAAAAATTGATGCAATTTCCTGCCGGATGGTATTCCGGATATTGACGCAATTTTATTGGAGTCTGCACGATTAATTTCCGAAACGACAGATGATTTATTCAAGAAAATAAAATATTCCTTGAACATTATTCTATATCTAATTTAAAAAAAGATAAACTTCCTGTACATTTTAATTTCAAATATATAGGAGCTCAATAAAATTTGGGAAAAATATTAAGGGGGAAAAATCAGAGGCGGCGTGTATCGAATTCTTAGAAAAATAATTTTCCTCGATCAAAAAGCGATGTTTCAACGAAATAGTATACAATAAAAAGTGTGTAAAAAAATTATATACGCAATGTATCACGTACGGGACCCTTGTGGAATAAAAATGGAATGGCCGAGCAAAATCTTTGATATTTATGATTCAATTAATTGCTGTTCGAGGCTACTAATAAGGAAGTTGTTCGTAAGCGTGTATAGTTCGTACACGTTGCTCGCGGAGACGCCATGGCAGATACAAGCGTTTCGTTTGCCTTATCTTGTTAATCGCTAAGCTTGACAAGATTATCCAACAGCGAGAAAAGTCCTCAAAGATGCCAGATATATTGACATAAACAATTTTCACAATTGCGAAAAATAATATCGAGAAAAAGCCACATTTTCTGTCGAGTCTCCCTTCTAAATGCTTCATATTCATTATTATTTTTCGCAAAATTCAAAAAACGAAATATTTATTGGTAAATATATATCAAATTTTTTTGTTAAAAAATACAGGGTATACTGTATATTAAATTTTTCTTGCTTAAGCTAATAAATCTGTTGTTTTATGTCAATTTTTGTTTATTGAAAAGTAAATATTTGAATTATTGCTATTTTTACAGTTCCACGATTTAATATTCAGAATGAGATATGATTACTATAATGGATAGGGAGTATCGTTTAACTTTTAGGACGTTAAACTATGTACATATAGTATATTCATATTTCTAGGATTACATATATGATAAAGAAACAAATGTCGAAGCGGTGACGTCAAAATTGACGCGTCGAAACAGCTGAAGGCTCGTAAAAATCGCGATCGTAATTTCGCTCGTGCTCCGGGCTATTTTCTCTCTCGCTCATTTCAAGCAGGTCAAGGTTGAGAGCTCCTTTTGTCTACCTGTGCGAATGTCCACTCGCTGTGCTTAAGAGAGCGTGATCGGAGCGGTACAATCCTACAGGTCAGCAGTCTCAAAATAAGCAATAGCGATTATGAGAATCGTCCTCAAATATTTATTGTCCCAAAAAGTATAAACTTACAAAAATAGAAACTCGCCAGATATACGAATCTTCCTTCCAGGTTTAAAAAAAACCCATTCAAAACAATTTAATTGAAAATTAAACAAAAAAAAACTGTACGAGAAGTTTAAATGTCACGTAGAGTCAATAAAAATATATTTACATGATTGTTTATTTGAGGAATCGTTCTCGGAGACGCGCACGAACGCATGTTCTTTCTTGGCTTTAGTTTAAGTGGTTCAAGTCGTTATAGGTCAGACGAGCGATATTCCCTTTGAGTACTTTCGATGAATAAGTGTTTTGAGCGTGCTCAAAAAAAAAAACACTCGACGCACGACGAAATGTCAATCGGCTCGTCGACAGTGTCTGCGCGCTGGTCAATGTATTTTCGCTGACACATTTTTGTAGAAGCGAGTCACGGTCGAAGTGAAATTGGTGCTATACGATCGTGTGCTGCGATCGGGCGAGGGCGTAAGCGTCGAATTGCGAAATTCAAATGCAACTACCAATCTTTGTTTTTTTTTGTAACTGGTATTTATTGAAAATTTTATAAACAAAAACAATAAAACAAAGCTCGAAACTCAACTTTTGAATTTATAAATGTTAAAGTTTATTTTTTTTATAAAATAAGGATAAAATAATGTACGGTAAAATGGATTTTATTTTCGAGATTGAGAATATCTTAGTTGTTTTCTCACTTGAATTTTATTGTCTTTACGACTGTTTGAATCTTCGCTGCGCGTTTATTCTTTTTCCTCGACACGAAAAATCGCGCCGCATGATTTTCTTTTTTTCCGTTGATTGTTATTTGATTACAGTATGCAGAGCGTCGCGTTTCGTTCTCGGCAGTTCGGTCTAGTTCGGCAGAATGCCGGTCAAGGTCGAAATCGGCCTTTCGAGGAAAGCAAATAAACAGAATTATCTTGCCATTCTGCAAAGAAATTGCCCGATCATGCTCCAAACTTCGTCCCCATCAGTTGCGAAATTATTTTTTTCCGAATTTCTTTTTGAGAGATTTATTGCCTTGCAAATAACGATAAATATATTTTTTTTAACTAGACTCTCGAAAACTGATAAAATTAATCTACAAGATTTTATAATTTCTTCCGTTATTGCTTTGTCAATAACGACCTTTGTTTGCTTGAAAAGATTTTTTCTGGGCTGAACTTTAATTAATGTAAACAACGCCGAAACTGCAGGTGATAAATAAAATCAGGAGAGTCTGTTCAATCAGAAATTTTACATTCGACGTAGAAAAAATCATTTAAAAATTAAGATAAAACAATTTGTAGCGGAAAAGCCAGAAACTGGTTTTCAAGGCGCAGTTTTTTGAATTTTTTATTATCGAGAGTTTCTGAGTTACGAATTGTTGGAGTTGAGAGTCTTCCATCATTAAGTCTATATTTAGTTGGGAGGGAGAAAATTTAATGGCTATTTTAAAATTCATCAGTATTTTTAAAAGATGTGAGTTTTTTTTGCTCACATCAACCCTTCACTTCAACTTTTTAGAAATTGTTTGCTCTGTCATTTCCATTATCTCAGCGACATTTTTCTCGTTTTAAGAGCTGCTGCTCAATGCGTCTTGAGGTAGCTCTCTAAAAAAGACGTTTTCTTAGGATTTCGTTAAAAATTTGCATAAATCGTCAATACGATAAGCACATGCGTATTTTTTTTATTATTTAGACACAGGGGTGAATGCGTGTTAAATAAGTTTTCGTTTATTTTAAATCGGTCAGCGAATAATATTAAAATTGATGCTAATAATACACAATTTTTCTGCAGTTTTGAAGAAACATATAATATGCAATTTGTCAGTGCTGACGAGACAACGCGCACCTTAATGTAGTTCTAACACAAAATCATAATAATGAGATTTCGTTGAAAATTTGTGCAAAACTTTATTATATGATCTTGCATACGTGTATCAAATTTTAAAAGGTT